>PVKB01006020.1:0-76200 GCA_004027205.1 Ctenodactylus gundi
AGACCCTTAATAAATACCTGTGACTCTTGTGCTAAACTTCATTGTAAACCTTAAATTTTGCACTTATACATATCAATAAAATGGGGAGGAAAAAAATCTGTGAGTGGGTTAAGGAACTGGTGAACCAGCTATTCTGTTACGATTCTCTTCTCATTAGGCCTCTTGGTTATCTCTGTGGTTTCTATCACACCTTAGTGTTACAAGATTCTCCACTCTTCTGTGGTGCCAGAAAACTGAGGATCGAGTCCTTGGTGATCAATATACGTCTCTGTGTCTTTGGGCACAACACAGGGATGTTGTTAACGTTGCCTCTAATTCTCATCTCTCTGCTTCCTGGGCTACAGCCTGCACAGTAGTCATAAGTCAACCAATGACTTTACATTTACTGATGACACTGCTTGGGGGTGTTACATCCTAGGTGGGCACCAATCTCTATCACGCATTGCCTATGTCCTTCCCCTTCTGATAGGAAGATCAGAATCCCAGAAAAGAAGCCATACTTAGCTTAACATTCAAGTACTTCATCTCTTTGGATTGTCAAAGAAAAAAAAAAAGCCTGTCATTCAGGCTGGGAGGTAGGCTTTTTTTTTCCTCATAGCTTTGACCAAGTCTCATTATGTCAAAATTTTGCACAGGAAAGACTGGTATAAGGAATCCGAAAAATGGCAGTTAATAGCAAGAGCTTGATCAGAGGGCTTTCCTTCATTTTGCAAGAAGCCAAGATTTTTAGGAATTTAAAATCGGGACACAACGAAGGTAAATTAAATTAAAAGTCCTCGGGTAAACACTTTTACAGAGAATAAGTCTCTAAAGGTTCTAATTCTTTTAAAATTCGTGTTTTACCTTTGTTGTAGTCATTTTCTTGGCCACCGAAACAAAGTACCTGACACCCACAGCTGGTTTTGCTTCCCGGTTTCAGGGGTGTTATTCCATGCCACGGTTAACCAACAATGGGGGGAGGGGCTTAGCATGAAGGTAACAGCTCATTGTGTGGCACTCAGGAAGCAGACACAGAGAAAGAAGGACCTGGAGCAAAGAATAGACCTTCCCAGGTTGTACCCCAATGACCCACCTCTCCATCAAGCCCCACTTCCACATAGGAGAGAAAATCTTGAAGGGATTAATCTTCTCATACACATAGCGCTCCCATGATCCAATCACCTGCCAAACACATAAGACTTCGGGGAGACATTCCAGATAGAAGCCATAACAATACTAAATGTGAGTGTTTTGTTGAGCTATTCTAATATTATCCTCTATTCCACAGAGTGCAGGAGATGGTATTGAGCATCAATACAATATCAACATTCACTTGCTTCATGGCCAGGACATACATCTCCTAGGCTTGATGGCATTGTGCTATGGAAGCCATCTGAGAAATTACCACTGTCACCTGTCTGCCTTAAGGAACTTGTTGTCAACTGCTCCCGGAAATGAACTTCCAAAAGCTGAGCCCGCCCAATGCTTGGCAAAGGTTGGAATGCAACGCTCAGCAGTTCATTTGAGACAACAGCTGGGAATGGAATAAAGGAGCGGAATGGCAGTTGCTTCGGTCCATGCCCATAACATAACCTCCGTTGAAGTACCAGGTGCAGCTTTAGCGTCTCCCAGTTCAAGTGAAAACATATAGTTGAGACATAACAAAGGCTTTGGAATCAGAAAGACATTGCTTCAACTCTTATTCCAGCTACATGTTATTTCTTTCCTAACCTTATTGCTCAGTGTCCTCATATGCTCTATGGATGTAAAAATGTTGCCTACCTAATTACATTACTTCAATAAATTGTGTTCACCAGTGCTGATCACAGAGTCTGTCATACGCAAGCAAGTATTGACTCAATGATGCTGCGTCACAAATAACTCCAGCAATCCATTACAATATTCACATGCCTACATGTTTTTGTTCCCAAAAAACCTGTAGGTGGGTGTTATTACTGTGAGTTTAAATGGAGAGTTTTGCTCCAAGCTGCGGTTCAGCTGGTGCTGGCTCCAGGCTGCTGTTTGGGTTTAGTTCTGTTCCCTCTGTGTTTATTACAGGGCTAATCAGCAAGTGTTAAGAAGCAAGAGCAATGTTGGCCACACTTTCCTCCTGGTGGGTCACCAGAGAACCAGGCAAGCCAAGAGGCACAGCACACTAAAAGCCTCCGATTGCATCACCTCTGCTAATATCTCACTGGGCAAAGCAAGCCATGTGACAGCTCCAGCGTCTATGACGTAAGGTAAATTTCATTCTCAAGGGGATGAGGAAAGAAGTGGATACTTGCTAAATAATAATTTTAACTAGCACAGTTTAGTAATGTTACATAAATAATCATACAATATATAAAACGATGAGCATCATCACAATTAGTAAGTAGAACATAAACTTTTTCTACCGATTTTGTTTTGTAGCCTTTTACTGGTCAAAGTCTGCTTCTAATCCCTTCTCCCAAGCAATGTCAGGTTTTTGTCAGTTGTCTAGTAATTTTGGTGGGTAGTTTTAAAGGATGACTTTAGAGACAATGACTTGGTTAGGTTATAAAAATTTTGTTTGATATCTTGGGAATAAAAAATTCAGAGACTAAATGAGATGGTCATTCCTTGTTGCACATTAATGAACTCATTTATTGTCTTTGTATTTCTTTGGGCATTTTTTGAGTATCAATTCACTTAATCTGAACATAAAAATATTTCCTCTTTACGCTCTTCCTATTTTATTGTTTTCTATAAATGAATGATCTTGCCTCCTACCAGTTAGTTTCATGCATTTTAAGTAAAACAGAAAATCAGTTAATGCAGCCCATTGCCTTATTTTTGAAGGAAGCCTGAGATCAAACGTCAAGTACTATGTAGGTACAGAATAGCTCATGGGCGCTGCCACTGGCATCGGCCAAATGGATTAGGACAGACAGCGAAAGAAGACAGTGCCACATGAGATCAGACACCATGACTCAGGTATTCTTGTCTAGAATTATGAAGTTTGCACATGAGGCAGATAAGAAAGCTGGATAAAAAGTATAAAAAAGAGGAATTATTTCTCAGACACTACTTGACAATACAATCTTCTTGCTGTCTTTCATTCACTTTAATTCTCAAGGAAAGGGAGACAAGGTCCCTGAACCATCGGTGGATGGCCACTACCATCTCAACAAAGACATCAAATGGAAGATTACCTTACCAAGTTTGATCATTTTTTACTCTGCAACCTCATTGGTCAATAATCCAAAAGATACTATATAAAAAATACAAATTGGACATGCTGGAAAATTTTTCACCTTGCAGGATTGGTAAACATTTGTAAACATCTCAAGATAGTTGACAGCTTGTCTTTTCATATCTCTTAGTGGAAAGGGATGAAAGGAAATGATTGACAGTTATTGTTAACCACCGATGGTATGCTATTAAAATCACAGGAACCCAGCCAGTATTAATAACCTTACATCCACAGAAAAGAATCCAGAATTATTTGGGTTAAACACATTAGTACTCAACAAAATGCTATTAGAAAGCAGTAGAATTGGCCTCAAAACCAGCTTCTTATTTTCTCACTTTATTGCATTTTTATTTTAAAGATATGCCCACAGATTTGGAAACGTTTATTGGTTATAACTTAAAAGCAGGCCAGTGGACTGACTTAACGCTCACAAAGTTTCTTTCAGTCGCAGACATCTGTGAGTCTACGATATGCAACCAATTATTTCCTCTGCCAACGCAAACCCTGGGATACACTATATGTATTTTCCCCGTTTTCAGCTGTCAGCTCCTTGACTGCCCCTCACGGCCACTTTGCAAATCTTGATTGCTACGCATTTGTTTTCTTCTTTCAGTTTGTCTGGAAGATGGAAAGCCCCAGGAAGGGATTGTTGAGCGATTGATAGAAGGCATATGAAATATCTATAATTATGGATTACATTTTGTGCCCAATAAATGGCTGCAAGAGGTCCTGGGATAGAACCTTTTAGAAGATAATTGAATAAGTCAGCAGGATCAAAAAATTATGTACTTGCTCCATTTCGAAAAACTGCGATGAATAATCTATTGTCTGGAGCGTCGGCTTGGTGCTTTCTTTTGCATTGTAAAATTATGCTGGTCCTCGCCGCTGAATTTTTGGTTAACAACTCAAAAGACATCCTCCGAATTAGAATTCAAACTGTAGAGGCCAGATACTGTGCACCGTTACGTGGAAAACAACAGATTTTTAATAATTCAACACTTCAGTTCATTTCTACCATTGCCCCAGACAAAAGAAGTGTGTGCGTGTGTGTGTGTGTGTGTCTGTGTGTGTGTGTGTGTTTGTATGTGTGTGTACATATATAATTTTTTATCAGATTTATTTGGCTAAAAATGAGATATGTCTCATCCCTGCAGAACAATTAACATATGTCTGGAAGAGTGATGAGGTGAGAGAAAAAGCATTCTTTACGTTTCCAGTTGCACCCCCGCTTGGTCGCCTGGGAAGAGCGGTACTTTGTTACAATAGACAGTCGGTAGCTACAGTAGAATTTTCAGGAGGTGAAAAACATGATGGACACGATCACTTCCCAGTAAGCTTCAGTCTTACATAGCGTGACCTTACCAAGAAGAACTCAGCTTTTTAAAAAGTCATAAAGGCATCAAAGGGAAAATGCAAATACATTGCAGCAAATCTAGGTACAGGACTGTGGTGAGCTTTTCTTTAAAAGCTAAGTCAGAGCCGGGGAAATGGCAAAGGGGAAGATCAGGAGATTTCTCACATCCAAATTGCAGTTCTCTCAGAATCACTTAGCAGGGAAATATACAAGGGGGAAATGCTTGCTTCACAAAAGACAAAAGGTGTTATTCTTAATATAAAAATAATCCATGCTGAAAGCTAATAAATGCAGTAAGTCCCCAATAAACACAGGGGGAAGGAACAAAGGCCATTTTTAAACTGAGGCATATCAATGACTAATAAACATTTGAACATTTTTCAACCTCACTCCTTACCAATGAAATGGAAATTAGAATAGCAATGATGTTATTTTTAATCATTCAGATTAATAGGACTATAAAAATGAGAAAACTCATGCTTGAAGCAGCTGGAGGGGACATGAAGAGTCTCCGGCCTTTAGAAAAGGAACCTGTCAAATGCCCCAAGAGCCTTTAACGTGTGCCTGTAACCCTTCCTCAGAAACTGTTTCTGGGGCTCTATTAATAGAAATCATCTGATGTGAGCAGAGGTTTCTCCTTAGAAACATTTATTGCAGTGTTACTTATAATACTAATATTTGGAAGAAAACTATACTAAGTTTCCAAAAAGTCTGGGCAAAAATAAAAAGAAATTTAAAAAAATCAATGTAGCCATTTACATCTGTGAAATATTTTGAATAATCTCATAAAATGCCTCCATTTTTTGAGTTAGATAGAAAATGCTATTTTCTATGTAGAATGTGATCAGAGATGCCAAATGCCTATAAAAATAACTAGCATGGATTATAACAGAAGGTGGATTTTGGTTTTATCTGGTTGGTAGGATTAGGAGAAGATGGTCATAGAATTTATTTTCCAAGTGAGGACACTTAGGAGACTAAAATGGGACCAGATCAATGGTTATGAACTGAAACGCCTCAACAGACACCTGGCCACCTGCCTCTCAAAGCAATTTCAGATGAGTTTTTGCTGAAAGCATATAGGCATAAAGGGCAAGTCTACGAAAAAGCTCATAAAGAAAAGCAAATTGCTTTAAGGTGTTCTGTGAAAAGTAGTGAGGTGAGGAGACTGGCATGAGGAATAGCTGTAGTGAAAAAAGTAAAGAGATCAAAGTTGGAAAAACAAATATCAGGCCAGAAGTGAGGACTGGAAACTCGATTATTGTGTTTAAACACTTGCAGAATTCTTAACGATCACTAAGAAGAAATTTGTTATAGCTCAGCTGTGCAATGCAACACTATGTAGACATTAAAAGAACTAGGAAGGGAGCACATGTGTCTTAATCTGCAAGAAAATCTATCATATTTTAATACAAAATAAGCAAGAATATGACTGTTTTTGCAAAAGACATTCCAACTTGGCAGTCCACTGGTTGAATGAGGCCCGAAGAAGCATTGATTCTGGCAGCAACCTTAGGAAATTTGATTTAGTTACTAACACTTAAAAAATGGGAGCTAGAATATATAAATCCAGATTTCTGATTCCTCATGGAATAGCAGAAATCTTAATAACCCTGGTCCTCTAAGTCCATGGGCAAGGACTTCCACGAAGTGGAGAAGTCAGTTCCTCTGGTCGCCTAAGCATCCCCAGCTTCCACCACTCCGTGCCATCTTATTTTCAGCTTGCCTCCCTTGGTCAGTTCCTTGTTCCATCGTCGTTAGATACTGAGTGACATGTGTAGTTGTGTTTCTGTATCTGCAAACGCGTAAGAAATAAGCCAGGTCACAAATACCAAGATGAGGTTGTTTGCAGCGGCTGCTTCTCAGGGACAGAACGGAAGGGGTGAGGGTGGAAAAACAGGGCTCTAATTTTATAGGAACTTTACAGAAGATCAGGCTTAAAATGAGTATTAATTATTTGTTTTTTTGAGCCAAACAAGTGATGAAAGTGAAATTACCTATTACTTGTTAAAAATACTAAAAGAGATCAGAAGTAGAGAAAATTGATAAGCAAATTGATATACATTAGAGAAAAACTACTGCATTATTTACCATGTGCAGCTCATCTTGGAAAGGTGATTACAAGATTAGTCAACTACTATTATATGAGTCATCTATTAAACAGAAGAAACAAAGATAAATAGATTTAAATGAAAACAAATTGCACACGTGAAGAGAACAAGGAAGGCAGTATGGGTTCCCATGTTGTCTGGTACACAGCCTCAGGACCTGGTAGGGCTGACCCCCAAAGTTGGACAGGGGCCCACAGCAAGATGGAATTACTCTGGCTGAGGTTTGGAGTACAAGTCTTACCATGGGAAGTACATTGACAGCATAGGAATCAGGGTTGTTAATATCCAGGCTCTCCTACTCCCTCCTGGGGCATTTGGGTCCTTCTCTGGAACTCCAGTGGCTCACTTTTGAAATGGTTTCCTTTAGGAGCATCAGTGGAAAGTCAGCTCAGATTGGTTACACGGGTGAATAGATGTTTGTTAGGAGGAGATGAGATCAGGTATGTAAAATCTGTCACAGAGGGTCACCTTTGAGACCCTCAGGAAAGAGTGGCCACAGCTGGTCCTAAAAAGAGTGAATTCTAGCAGAAGGCAGGAATTCAACTCATCCACATTAGAGTGCATTAAGCTAGGGTGTATTGATCTGTGATATTGGAAGGTGTCTTAGTTACTTTTTTGTTGCTGGGACAAAATACCCGACACCCACAACTCAGGCTTATTTTTAGCTCCCAGTTTCAGGAGGTCTCAGTCCATTCATGGGTGGCTGGCAATGGTGGAAGGATGGCAAGACAGGAGCTTGATAGAAGGACAGTAAGACAGGAACCCTAAAAAGTGAGGAAGGACAAAGTTAGGGCATACTCTTACAGGTCATGCCCCAGTGATCCACCCCTCTGACTAATCTCTACTTCCCCACAACACGGAAAATCAATGCATTGGCACTCAGACTTGAATCACCTTCCAAGCATAAGGCTTGGGAGACATTCTAGATCCAAACTATAAGAGAAGAAGAGTAGAAGAAACTGTCCCCTGGCCATTCCCAGCGCTTGCCTCCTTGCTGTCATCCAGGTGACCTGGGTGACCTCTGCACTTCCATGGCCACCTGGAAGGCCAGGCCAGCTGGTAGCTCTCTATGGACACTCTGAGAGCTTTCAGGGTATTGCTCAGACCTATTTTGCTCCAGGCTTTGTTGGTATATGAACAAAAACAGCTTTTTGAAGCTAATCTCTCCCTGAGATGTTGACACGCATACAGCACTTGTGAGTTCACTACAACATCTGGGACAACACTGCCCTGCTCAAGCAGAATGCAAAAGCCACTGGGTGACAGGCCCAGAGGAGGAGGCTGAGTTCGCATGCATTCGTTTGCGCTTAAATGCTCTCTGGGGTTTTACTGATGTTTCAACTTGTTCTCACTGTGAACGTTTCATCTTCTAATGTTAAAGTCACTGAGCCGTGAAAAGATGTGACGTGACCATGGCCATCAGGCAGTGTTAGACCTGTTCTGAGTGCCCAGTGCCGGCAATTGGGAAGGGACAAATGGATTTTAAGTATTGTGGCATCTTTATCCTTTAATGGGTAATAACTATCATTACAGTTTATTGAGCAAGTAGGTTGTGACAGCCTCTGTGCTGGCTGCTACCTCAGTGTTTCAATAATCTTTATAAGAAACCCCATTAAGGTAAGATCTGTCTTCATTCTTTTGTGGAGAGGGAAACTGAGACCCAGAAAAGTGAAACAACTTATCAGTGGCAGAACTGGAATTGGAACCAACATCTGCCTGAGTTCAGTGTTAAAAATGTTATGGTCTGGGTCTGGAATGTTCCCCCAAAGTCTCACATATTTGGATATTATTTGGATATTGTAGATTATCCATGGATTTCATGTGCTGTTAGAAGTTGGGGCCTGCTTGGTAGAATTTGTAAACACACACACACACACACACACACACACACACACACACACACACACACACAGTGTGTCAAATTCACATTCCCTTCTCCCCTTCTTTTACTCTCCCATCCCCGTCTCCATCACCTTGACTCCCAACATCTTGCCCAATAGATTCTACTGTTTGCTGATACCCTGAGTTTCTCACATTAGAGAAACAATGCATTCATTTAACCTTCCGAGTCTCCTGTGATGCTGTGAGCAGCTGCTTTCCACCAGGCCCTCCCTCCATTGCCAGCTGCCCATGGATGGACTGAGATGTCCTGAAACTGTGAGCTAAAATAATCCTTTCCTCCCTTAAGTTGTGGGTTGTGGTTAATGTGCCCCAGCAATGAAAAAGTAACTAAGGCAGAAACCGGGAACGAAGACACCTTGGTATAAGAGATCTGACATGTGGAACTGTGGGAAGGAGGTAGAATATGACCTTAGGAATGTTTATAGCTCCATGGGAGCAGCATCATTGTTTCCCCACTGACGACTTACCAAAGAACACAGCCTGACACCATGGCTGGAGAGGAGGAGGAGTTGACATTTCCAGCTCAAATGGGGCCAAGTGCACTGGGTGGATGCCAGCCTATGGCTGTCCCTATTTCTGCAGGCACTCTAGAGAAACAGGCATCTTTCTAGGCGTTTCTCCCATTGCTAAGATCAGGTTTTACCTGCTGGTTAGTCAGCTTTTATTTATCATAGCAGTTCTGTTCTATAAAAACATCCATATCAAATGTGCAGGGTTAGGATAAAAATGAGGTCAACAAACCAGCAAATCTGCCTTTCAACAACAGCCAACAGCCGTGGAAGGTGTCATGAAAAAGGAAAAAGCAGTGGTGTAGCAATAGGATGAAAAATAACATAAGCATTCCTGGTCCACAGAGAACCAAACTTCCAGTGGGGCCAAGTGAGGAAGGATCCACTGAGAGGAGAAATGACGGGTAAGGAGGATTGTGCTAAGGTTCAGATGCACAGAAGATGCGGTTCAGGAGTCAGGGCGGCCCTGGGGCAGATTCCAGCATGTGCAGAGACTCAGGGAGGGGTCAGATATGGCACGTGAGAGATTTATGGTGGCAGAATCCAGGTAATAGGGAGCTACCTGAGAATCTGGGTGGTTTCTTACGGTAGCTAGTACATAATGGAAAAGGGGCAACATGAAACTTAGCACAGGGCACTGATTCTTTGGTGTGACTCTGGTCCTAAACCCATTTCAACCCTTTTCTGGCCTCTAAGGGGTGATATCTTTCTAGGTGGCATCATGTGGGCTGCTTTGTTCTGTGGCTTCCAGTTGGTTTTCGCCAACGGGCAGCTCTAGCAAGATATCAGAGGCAGGAGGAGAGCGGACAGCATTTTCCCCTCTGCCTCCCCACCTCTTGGCAACTCTGGAAATGACAGATGCCCTCTAAGCCCCACCTCTGCAGACACACCTGCCTCTACTGTGCCTTCTCATGCTGATCCACAGTTGGAGACTCCTTCCTCCTGGGCCAGTCCCTTGGTGATCACCATCTGATTTGGGTTCTTGCCAATCCCTGCCCATACCTCAGCCCATTCATTAGCTTTCTACAGATGAGTGATCCATTTGATTTGTGCCCAGAACCTGGGTTTGGCTCTCTACTGCTGAAGGGGTTGCCCTAGGGGTAGATAATTTATTCAAATTGTGTCAGTGCATTTATTAATATTGTCTTTTTTTCTAAAATATTCCAGTTTGATAAATTATGGTCATTCTACCCCTGGTTCTTGAGTCCATTTGTTATGGTCTTAAGTGTTTATGACTCTGAAGCTTGGGGTGACTTGCCCTGGGCCAGGGTTGTCATGGTCTCTTACACACTGTCCTCGGTTGTCTGGGGATCTGGAGAGGAACTGACTCCAAGCCTAGGACAAAAAACTCGGAAAGGAAGAGTCCAACCTGGTTTTCATTTTCATTCTTACAACACACTAAGCTTAAAACAAATGAGATAACAAAACTCATCATGTTTACAATTTTCATTTTTCCAGGCTTAATCATGTATAATGAAGAGACACCTCCCGGGAGTCACCAGCTCATTAACTTCCTTCCTCTTCTTATTTTAGATACAAGTGAAGTCAAACTTAATCCTGGCCCAGGTGAAATGAGAGAGGCCAAGTGAGTTTGTAGTGCCGGGCCAGCGAAACTAAGCTCTTGTGGTCTTGAGGGCCTCACTTGTAAATGGAGTATTGATTGTGCGTACCTGTGTGGGGGACTGGGATAAGCTAACGCATAAAGATGTAAAAGAAGGCCTGTTGCACAGTAAGTATAGTGCAATCCTCACTGCACCACACACACACACACACACACACACACACACACACACACACACACACACAGAGTGATGAAAAATAGACATGCCTATAGGCACAAGGACTAATAGATATGCAGCAGCGATGAGAAAGTGACCCTGCTTTTCCAAGAAACACAAAACTGGGGCTTCAATATAATACTAATGTTAAAATCACTGCTTTGTTGGAAAGAGTGATTTCCTGGTAGAAAGGAGAGTGGGCAGCTGTGCGGCCTGGTCTCTGCAGAGCCACTGGCCTTACACCCCTTAGAGGCCAGCCTCTGGGACACATGAGGTAGCTTCAACATATTTTTAGTTTTTTGCCTATGAGGACAACAACAAAATGGCACAGGTACGTGCTTTTATGATCTGACATAGTTTCTGGGGTGGTAGGAAGGGCAGAAAAAAGGGTGTACTATCTGGGACCAGCCAGAGGACAGGCAGGAGGAAGTAATTTTAAACAGGCGAAGTGCCTTGTAGGTAGTCACTGAGCTTCAATGGGAAGCAACGACAAAGATGGAAGGAGGACTCTGCAGGTAGCTCAGGAAGGGGAGAGGACACTCTGAGATGGACAGCTCGGCGGGGATCCCTGTCACATGGAGGAAGATGCAGCTGGAGCTGGTCCATAGTAACTGGGCAGGAAGGGACAGCCCACATTCCAAGGCTGTGAGTCCAGCCGGCAGAGGGCACCTGGGCTGCTGGGGGTCAAGGCCAGAGTGCAGGGTGTCTGCGTTGGGAGAGCAGGGAAAGCTCCAGGACATAGATGGGCAAAGCTGACAGTATGCATGCAAGGGATCTGGATGTCTAGGGCTGGCGCACTTAGAACCTAAGTTGGTAGCCCTGTGAGAAATGGACCCCATCCCCAGGCTGATAGGCAAAGGGAATTGATCCATCTGGATGCCTCTAGCAGGAGCTGGAGAGGCCTCTTTCTGCAGAAACTCAGAATACTTCTGTATTCAGCCTGCTTAGCTCAAGTGGGGCCATGGGCTCACTAGAATGTCAGCACCGAAGGTAGTCAAGCATAGTGGTTTAGGCATGCAATCCTAGCAATTTGGGGAACTGAGACAGGAGGATCACAAGTTTCAGTCCAGCCTGGGCAACTTAGCAACTTAGTGAGACCTTGTCTTAACATCAAAACCAAAATATGGACTGGGAATGTAGCACAGTGGAAATGCCTTGGGTTCCCTCCTCAGACTACAAAATAAAAAAGTTTCTACTGTCCTGCAATAATCGCTGTCAGATGACCCACCTGATATCCAACAGCTGTTCCTATAGCATGGTAACCCTGGACATAATGACTGAAACCTTTCCTTAGCCATCATCAGGCATACTATTCTTAATGCAATCACACTGGTAAAATTCACTACAAAATCCTTCTTCTGCCTGGTATTCTGCAGGAGATTTTCATAATTTTTTTGACTGCTTGTGTAACTACAACACAAGGGTTATATTTAAGTTAATGCATTGTGCTCCAAACAATAACCACTGATAGGCAGGACAATAATTGCTCACCTCTTATAGTTACTATTGTAGAAGTATTCTTTCAATGAATCAGGAACTATACTTTGCATTTTTTATAATCACAGTATTACAGACCTGGAAATGTACCCCATGGTAACATTTCAGTGAGCAGCATCCACTTTCTCTGTCATTACTAGGAGGGGTCATTCGGTAATCTGATGGCATTGGGTAAATCTATTTCTTGAAATGGTTCTCCTGGGATAAACAGATAAAGTCATCATTTTGCTCACTGTGGTGTCTCTAACTCTCCAAATGACTGATAGACCATCATGGTAATCCATGGGGTGGAGTGTCTCAGCAGTGGGGATGGCTTTGGTTTCCTTAGCAACTCTCCTAGGGACATCATAGCAGCCACCTTTTTTTTCCCCCCAAATTAGGTGGGGAGGAAAAATGACAGGATTTCAATTGAGATTTTATACACCTAAATTAACTTTGCTCAAGAGAGATGCATTTTGCATTATGATTATATATATATATATATATATATATATATATATATATTATTTTTTGTGGGCTGATTTCTCATTAGAATAGCAAATTTTGCCCTCAGAGAAGTGTTAGCAGGGAGGGGAGAGTGCTACAGGGAGAGGAGATTACAAAGGCTTACTAACACCAGTTCCAAAGCGGAAGTGGTTTCCTCTTAGCTCCATTTTCTGATAGAGCCCTGAGGGGAACTGATTTAGAGTCTAATAGAGTCTAAGCAAGCCCCTTTGAGTACATGGTCTCCTCAGTGCAGCAGCAGCATTCGATCCAAATAGAAATAATTTGGTATTTCTTGTTGTTTCTATGGAAAAACTATTGTCTCAGTGAGATTTATTCTTACTTTCGAAACCAGAGTCTCTCCAGTTGGTGCGTGTGATATTTTGGACTGCGGCATGTATCCATGGGTACATGAGTACAGACATGCATGTGCATGGCTTCTCTTTGTATTATAAACATCTAGTAGCATCTCTTATGACAACTGTGTGTTTCCAGGCACTGCTGAATATTCCTCGGCGGCAAATGGCTGTTAAGTTCTGCTGTCCCCAAAGTGTCATGCTTCCCCACCAGTAACTCACTGCCGCTCCTCTTTCATCACTCTGCGTTTTTTGCTTTCTAGACCAGATAGGCCATGTTTGAGGCACTAAAGTCCATGCCCCGAATGCCTGTTACGAGAGATGCATTGTATTAACACGTGAATTTGCAAGTGCTTTGACACACAGGGTAAACCATCAATGTCTTGGGACTTTGTGAGAAGACCTTGATCCATCTTTTGGCCTCTGTTGCTTCTTCTCTTGCCATAACCATTTTCAATTAGACTCAATAGTCAGAAGATGCTAGCATCTTCCTGCCTCAAGAAGGAAAACTGAAAGAATAACCAAAATAGAATAACTGAAATAAAAGAGGCTGTGACAGGGTCTACTATGATTTTCACAGTTTTATAGAACATTGATTCTACTTGTCCCTATAATTGGCCACAAAATTAAACATATTGCAGAAAGCAGGACTATATTATACTTTTAAAACCTTGAAGAAAACTAGTATTTTTCCACCAAGACAGACCTTAACAATTTCTAAACAGATAAAAGAAGGTGTGCAGCTCTCTTGAACTTCTGTATGACCCTAACAACATTTCTAGAATGAAAATTTTTTTCAAATCTTATCAATGGGGGTAGGTTTTATCCCTACCTTCCCCAAAAAAGAGCACTGATAATTTTTTTAAACACCTCCACAATGTGGTAAGAATTAATTAAGGCTGGAATGGGACAACTCCTGGAAAAGCTGATGTGAGTTAACACCAGCATCAACCATGGGGTACCCAAGAAGGGTCCCACACTTTTTGTGGGTTGTGTTTAAACTGGTTTTAATCTTAGCATGCAGCCCATGTGCAGGGGGAGTGGGAAGCCTGGGGCTCTGCGTATTAGGCCTACTTGAGTTTTGAAGTCAATATTAACACTTCCTGGCTCTGTGATCCAGTGCCTTAGTCAACCCTTCTGAGCTTCATTGTCCTCAGCTGTAAAGCACAGCAATCACCAGCACACTGCGGCCAGCCGACGTGGAGATGATAACCAATGCACATAATGCACACAGCAGCCCATTAGGCCTGCTATGGTCCAGGTCCCTGAGGGCCGCTTGCTCCCCGCTCCTCAGCCATCCCCCATCCCCAGTGCTAGCACATTTGGTGGATGGTCAGACAAAAATGACTGTATCAGTGGTTTCTAAGTGGCAATGTCAGCCTGGCTGGGTCAAGCACACCAGGGAGCCTGTACAAATCCAGGACATATTAGAGGAGCCCAGGTCCTATTAGGCAGATTCCTGTTCAGTGGATCCACAGTAGGATGTAGGCGTCTGGGCTTTGCAAAGCTCCAGGGAGTAGTAAGATGCCATTTCTCAGCCAAACTTGTTCTGTGAGTGTGTTTGCTTTGATAAGGCTCTCAGATAGTTCACTTTTCTGCACAAAGTGGATATTACAAAATAATAGAATTAAAGTTTATAAAGAAGATACACTCTAGGTGAGCCATTTGTGGTGGCACACACTGCAATCCTAGCACTCTGGGAGGCTGAGGCAGGAGGAAGGCAAATTCAGCTTCAGCCTGGGCATCTTAGCAGGCTCCTGTCTCAAAATCAAAAATTAAAATATAGGGTTAAGAATGTAGATCAGTGCAAAGGCTCTTGGTTCAATCCACAAGAAAAGAAGTCCCAGGTGATTCCACAAACAGCCACATGCGAAAGCCACCAGCTTCTATCTTCCTCAAACCACAGTTAAAAATCAAAAGTGGCAAATGTGATTTTTTTTCATTATCAATCAATAAATTAGGTAAAAGACAAATACACTTGGGCAGAGGAAATAGTCACTTCTAGCAGCTGCAAGATAGAATTTCTTTTTAAGTAGGAAGAGGTTTATTGAGAAAGTAAAGCTCTTGAGGAGAGGTTGAGAGGGGGTCTTGAGCATGGGTGCAGAATATACCTTGAAAATATAGAAAGCATGTAGGCCAAGTTCTGAAGTTGGGAGCCAAGAAGGAAGATGACTTCCTTGGAGGACCCATGAGGCACTGACGATGAAGACATGGGTCCGGATAACCAACCACTGTCATTCTGCGTCTAGAAAACGCGGGTTCCTTATGACAGTGCGTCCACCTTTCAAACTCAGCACTCAGCCTCACAGTTGGTTGGCCATAGTCACCTGGAGTCTGCCCCCTGAGGAAAGTATGATGAGGCTGACTGCTGGAAGGTAAGTGAGCGCTTCCCACGTTCAGCATTTTCTTCTCTGATCCAGGCACTAAGTCCATCACAGCTTCGGGGAAGATGAAGCCTCAAGAGCCCACTGCTGCCAAGCTTTGACTCAAGCGCTGCCCTTTATGGAAATCCTGTTTCTGAATAACACTACTCGATGACTTAGCCTTCCCATGAACCTCAAAGATCAAGGACGTGAAATGTGGCTCGCTAATTGCTCCTCTTCCCACTGCGGTTCAGTGGGAAATTAAGTGTCAATATGGTTGAGCCAGACTGGAGGCTGCAAGCTAAGTTCACAATACTATGGGGAAGAATAAAAAAATAAGATAAATTAAAGACACAGTGTTGATATTTCACATTTATTTATTTTGAGACAGGGTCTTGCTCTGTGTTCCAGGCCGGTCCTGCACTCACTATGGAGACCAGGCTGGCCTTAAACTCATGGAAATCCTTTTACCACAGCTTCCCAAGTGCTGGGATTACAGGCGTGCTCCACTACGCCCGGTTTATATTGTGCTGGGGAATCAAACTTGGGTACTTAGTGCTGGACTTAGCACTTTAACTGTTGAGCCATTCCTCCAGCCCCCATTATTGGTATTTTAATCAGACATTAAACAGAACTAACATGTTATCTGACATAGTCACCAGAGATTGGAGATTTTGTTTAACAAATTGAAATGGTGTAAAACCCAATTGTGTCACCTGGGAAGGATACAGTAAGAAAACCAGGCACTTTGTGGACAGATGGGTTGAAAAAAACCAAGCTAAATCTACCACCTTAGAATCCGATATCAATCAGTAAGCAGTCTGCATCTGAGTCTATAAATATTGTTAACTCTCTGCATCTGTGGACTGTACATGAATGGATTCAACTGTGGAACAAAAATAATGTTTTAAAAAATTGCACCTGTGCAGACCTCTTGTCACAAATTTCTAAGCTTACAACTTTCTACATACTCTGCACATTGTATTGACTATTGCGAGTCATCCGGAAGTGAGCTAGAGTATCAGAGTTTGTGCATGCCTCCTCTGCAGATATGGTGCCACCCGATTACAGGGTCAGATCAATGCAAAGGCTTTGATAAATGTGGCTTTTTTCTTTATCAATCAATGAGTTAACTTGTGGACATCCTGGCATTTTTGATCTCTGTGAGGTCCTTCAACCAATCTTCTATGGACACTGAGGGATGGTTCTAAACAATTTCAGTTTAAACTTCACAACTTCAAAGTTGGAATAACGTGCCCATTTCTCAGGTGATAAAACTAGAGATAGATTCCCCAAGCCACTGTCAGCTAGGGGTGTGGGAGAAGGGAGCTAGCACAAACCTGGGGCTATGAACCACCTTCCAACAGCAGTCAGACTTTCCTCTGGGCCACGACAACTTATTAGAACAATTTCCACCCTTAGTAGAATAGCACTTGTGGTGGACGTCCCTAGGTTAGACAGTGATGCCCAGTGACAGATATATTTCTGCCCACCTGACCTGTACTTAGTTATCATACTTGGCCAGATCAGCCTGGCAGCCGGGCACTGCTCCCCTACTCCGTCTTTCTGTCTGGGCACCAAGCTCAGGCCATAAGCTTGTGGGGCACCTCGCGGTCTGCTGCTGAAGAACCATCACTTTCTGAGGTCCTTCTGTGTGGGCCTTAGCTGTCTGCTTTGACCACAAGAGCTTGGCTGCAGTATTTGGGCTGTGATCCCAGAAAATAGTCATAACTACGGGAACTTTGGATCTCCACTTACCACTGCCCCTGTGTGTGTCACTTCCTTAGAAGCAGGGCTTGGTCCACAATGAAATCTGGTATTGTCACAACTCAGCTTCCAACTTGGCCAAGAGCTTCTGGACAACGACTTGTCAGATAAACACGAATTTTGCACTCCTTTTCTGCGCAGGGTTTGTAAGTCTCAGTACCACATCGCTGAGGCTGTAAGTGGGACAGACACTTTCACAGGAGCTGCTCGTGCTGTTTGCTGGCCTGGCATTGGGGTCTGCATGGGAGAGCCAGTGCTGAGAAGGGTTGCAGAGGCTGGCAAACTTCCCAGTTGCTCCTTTCTATAGCACCATGATGACTTTAATTAAATACCCACCCTCCTGGCTCAGCAGTCGCTGACAAGGCCATAGGCAATGCCAGAAGCCCTATAAATAGAGTGTTACTGGAGCTAATCAAACTCCAGGGCTCTGCTGCAGCCCACCCGCTCTGCCTCTCACCTGCTGGTGCGCCGTGCCAAGGACAGCCGAGTCTTCAGTCCCTGCAGGAGGACCGTCGGAGACGAACGGCGCCTTCGACAAGCCTAGAGGAGTCATTGCTCCTGTGGACTCTGCTAGTGCTGGTTTTGAGCTCTTTATGAAATTCCTATTAGGAAAACTGTTTGCTTCGCTCTGTAAAACTTTTAACCTGTTTTTACATAGCTGTGCTGAAAGCTGACAACTGAGAGCACCCCTCACCCCCACAGTCCCTGGAGGAAGTCAGAGGGAGGAGATTGACGTTCACACTCCACAACGCAGAGCAGAGGGAAGCCACGGGCTTCATGCCAGACCCACATGGGTTCTGACACTGGCTCTCCACACTTACCAGGGCTCCTGGGCTGACCACTCGGTTTCCCTAGTCTTAATCTTCTTACATCGGAAACAAAAATAATAACACATTTATTATAGGATAACTAGAGCTAGTTGAGACAAAAATGACACATTCTAAGCCCTCAATAAATGGTGACTATTGTGGCCAACTTGTATTGTGCAAATCAATGATGAATAAAACCAAAGCCTAAAGCCGAGCTGCCAAATAGTGCAAACATTTATGAGCACTTACACTGTTTCGACCATTGTGCTGTGTGACGTGGGCACTATTCTAGGCCACAGAGAAAAATAATTTTTCTGTTCCCAGTGTTCAACAAGAAGATTCAAGGTCTCAGGCTGCTCTGAGGTTTTCTGCTTCTACATTTTTTTGCAACCTTTTACCATGCGGTAGTACAGTCAATTTGTATTCAACAGATTTTTATCTCTTCTTTTCTTTAGTTCTATAGAAGAAAATCACCTCCTGACCTCACTGATGTTGAGCTTGGCCCTGAACTTCTTCTGGCCAAAAGAATGTGAACAGAAGATATACCGTCTGAGTTCTGAATTGAGGTCTAAAAGAGCACTGTGCCTTTCGGATCTCCAGTCTGGGAGTCTGCCACAAGTCACCGGCTTTCCAACGTGGTCCCTGAATGCAACACATGGAAGAAACGGTTTTCTAAAGTGGGAAACAGAGCCGCATTACCAACTTGGAAAGAGGTAAGAAGTACTTGCCCAGCGCTGTATGAAAAAAAGTTTCTGTCACTGTTTGTTATGCAGCAGGAGCTGACTGATGTAGCTTCCTGGGGGCAAAACAGAACAAAGTTCGGAGACCTTTAATACTGGATCCTCTTCTGTATCTGAGAATTCTGCTGTTTCTCTCTAACCAGTATTCAACTAATTAGAGAAGGATGCCACCTTCTCAGGATTAATTCTCTGACTTCCCCCAACCTTTGTCTAGGCCTGTGGTAGGCAAAAAGGAAAACATTGGTTGAGCTACTGCTCTTTCCCAACTTTCCCCTCTTACGCTTAAACCTTGACATTTTATGTTCCCTGACACCCTTAGGACAACTTCCCAATGGGGCACAGGTGACCATCTCTAGAGTCCACAGGGAGAAAGGATCAGGACTTCAAATGAGTATGGTGCTGTGGGAAATTCCAAGGAACTAAAAAAGATAAACACTAAATTAACCTCATAATTTAAAAAAAGATAGGAATGTAGCAAGTATTTACTGAGATCTTATTATGATTATCTGATGTAACAATACAGGATGCTCAATTAAATTGGAATTTTAAATGAACAGTACTTTTTCTAGTAAAAATATACCCTAAATATTGCATGGGATATATTTGTATTAAAATTATGTATTGCTTATCTGAAATTAAAATTTAAATAAATAGATTGTATTTTTATTATATCTCATAGCCTCATTGATGTAATAAAAGCACTGTGATAGATATTGAGGACAATAGGATAATAGGAGAGGTCTCAGCCTTTGTATCATCCTAAATAATACATTATATTCACTAAGATTTACATACACACATGACACAAAACGTAAACACAGACATGTATACATATTACATATCATATCAAATTCTATTATCCCGTAACTCTTGGTGATATGGACCTCACGGGGGAACAAGTTATGTAAGGTATCACAAGGGCTGGCTGGCCCTCCCCCAACCACACCTGTGTCCTCATAGATTGCTTCCACCACCAGCTGACAAGGGAAGAAACGAATTCAAGCCTGTTTCCTGAATAACTCTGCATAGTGTTCTGACAACTGCCAAGTTAATCGATGGGATATTAGAACTGACTCAGGGATATTAGAGATAGTTTTGAAAGACAAAAAGGAAAATTCCTTGCCTGTTTTCTTTAGACAACAAAGTGGGTTGACTTGAATACTTACACTGATTAATGGGCCATGGCTAATAGTTTGGCCAGATGGTCTAGGACTTGGAAGATGCAATGTAAAAGCACTGGTGACAAAGATTTTTGGAAAGATACACATTTTGGAATAGCTTTAGAATGTAAGGACACCTGCATCTTCCAGGAAGTCCTATCAATGACCTGCATTATAGAGCAATTTCTTATTAGTCGGAAAGCTGACCAAGTCTGGGAAAATCATTTATAGTCTTCTCAGGGCCTCCATCACCTACTCAATGGGCAGGTGGATAATGGCAAGAATGGAGAACATACAAATGCTCAGAGATCTGGATTATACTTTGCCAAAGATTGTGTGGATATCCATTGCCATGTGGCCAACCTTCCAACAGCAGCAACTGATCACCAGACTCTTGAAAAGTATATTGGAGGACACGTGGAGGATGGGTGGTTGATGTCATAAGCCCCATTTCATTATGGAGGCATATCCATAACATTTCAGAAGGATCAAATTCTGAATTTAAAATTTTTCTTTTCTTTATTAATCACAGTGTTCTAGTTACCTCTATATGCCCGCTATGGTTTGTATTTTGAGTGTCCTTTCCAAACCTTCATGTATTTGGATGTAGTGGGATAACTATGGAAAGGTACTGCTGGCAAGTCAGGCCTGGTTTTAAGTATTGGATACTTGGGGTTTGACCTGGACAGACTATGTCAATTTGTTGTGATTTGAGATTACCTAGGACAGAGCTTTCAGGTTTGTGTTATTTACTTGTAGGCCTGGAAGTGAGGGAGGGCACCCACCCTGGGTCTGGGGGAGTCCAACTGGCACCTTGAACTAAAAAAAGGAAGGAAGAAGAAACATTCTTACAGATTCTTCCTGGGAAAGCTGGAGCCTTGCCTTAGCCTCCAGAGATCAACTCTTTCTTTCTTCACTTGGCTTTCTGTCTATAATGCTGTAAGCAACTCTCCAGCCTCTGCCGTGTTCTTCCGCCATTATTAGCTGCCCATGAATAGACTGTGTGCAACCTTCTGAAACTGTGAACTGAGTAAGTCTTTCCACCCCTACATCATGAGTGTCGGGTATTTTGTCCCAGCAATGAACAGAGAATTAAGACAAAGCCTTACTATAAATTATATCCCGTGTGCGTGCACGTGTGTGTGTGTGTGTGTGTGTGTGTGTGTGTGTGTGTGTGTATGCGTGCACGTGCATGTGTAGAAATAGCAGATTCTAGCACAACAGATAGGCAATGGCTTTCTTGGAAGGCATACAGGTATACGTCTGGGTTGAACAGAGAATGTACTCAGAGCAGTTCCCAACTGCTCTCGTTAGTCTTATACTTCATAGTACATTATGAGAACTAGGGCTGAGATCCATCTCTAAATCTGATTCACTAGTAAAATTTTGCTTTTCTTCTTGAAACTGCAGACCATGTTAGTTCAGAAGTTTTGGAGTCGAGTTAGAGAAAATTGCTTCCCCCATGAATACAGCAATGATTCCATGGAATTGGAAGCAAAGAATGCCATCTGGCCCCTTTGAGCTCTTCATGGTATTCAATCAACCAAAACAAAAGTGCCATGTTGTTGGCAAGGCCATTTAATTCTACCAAGGGAAAATGGTTTGAACTAAACAGTGGAGCAGAAAGAACAATAAATAGAACACAGGTGTCCCTTGGGCAGCCCTTAGTTCCCTGATGCTGAACAGAAGATGCTGGTGGGCAGGGCCACCAAGGGCTCACATCCTTCAGGAGGAAAGGCTTGAGTCATCCCACTGGGAAAGCATCCATGATCATCTTGGGTGCTGGTTGAAGGTCTGGGGACAAGAAAAGTCAAGAGCACTATACATCAGTTACAGCCTTGGAATCAGGCACAGTACAAGGGTTATGGCCTTTATTTTTATGAATGTTATCTTGACTCAAATGTTTCAAAAATATTGAGACAGGCTTAATGGAGAACAAGAGGAGAAATGGAGATTTTCCAGAAATCTTGGACCCAGAGCCAGATACTTCGGGGCACAGGTGTGTGTGTGTGTTTATTTTGGTCCTCGTGTAAGAGAGATGTTAGTGACTCCTTTCTTTGCATCATGGTAGAAACAAGTTTTGGTTAAGTCTAAGAGCTCAAAAGAATGCAGAAAGAGAAGAAAATTCTAGAAGAGTTTGTCCACCATGGTCAGAAGTTCCACAGAGTGATAAGATCCTTCAGAGGAGAGCCTGGGGTGTCAAATCAGCTGCGAGGCAGAACACACAATAATGGCTGGCATAGAAGAGGACAGGTGACATTTAATCCAGGGTGGATGCAAGGCACAGTGTTAATATCAAGCACAAAGTTGTTCAAAGAAAGAAAAATAAAAATAAAATAATCTTGGATAGGTAATCAAAAAAAAAGAGTGAGTCTGATCTCCAGTGGTACCACATAAAATGGATGGTGTAGGTCCCCAAGTAAATCCCAAGTAGACTGATGAGATGGTGGCAGACTTTGTACTATGGAGACCAGAGTTCTAGTTCTAAGATGAAACTTAGTAGCTATCAACTCCAAGTATTTAATTTGTATTTATTCATCCATATAATGCAAGACCTTCTTACTGGAGACTAGAAAAGCAATGTATAAAAGTACTTTTCTAAAAAACTTCATTTGAGATTTTTTTTCAATTTAGAACTTGCACAAATTAAAATGGTGAGATGGCACAGATATATCCTTTACCTAGATGCCTTATTGTCAGCATCTTACCCTATTGTATCCATCACTTGTCATTTGCTCGGTCTAGATAGATTGATAGTCAAATGGATGGGCAGAAAGGTAGAGACAGACACAGATACACCTGCCACGTCGTGGCCTCAAGGCCACCTAAGCCTGTATTCTCTGTGAATGAGAAGATACTTTTGCATAACTCCAGTAGTGATCAACTTCATAAACTTAACAGGATACAATCATTTTCTCTGATATATTATTCATATTTCATTTTTATCAGTTGATCCTATTCTGACCAGCATGGTACTTCCTTCCAGAGTAGCCCCTGCCTGGGGCTGGGTTGACAACTTTTCTTTGCCTTATAAACAGTTCAGGGGTTGGGACATAGCTCAGCAGTTAGAGTGCTCGCCTGGCAAATGCAAGGCTCTGGGCTTGATTCCTCAGCACCACATAAGTTGGGCATGATGGCACATGCCTGTAATCACTGCAGTCAGGAGGCTGAGGCAGGAGGATTGCTGTGTATCTGAGTCCAGCCTGGGCTGTACAGTGAATTCAGGATCAGGCTGGTCTACAGAGTGAGACCTGCCTCAAAGAAAACAAATCAAAACAAAAACAAAACAGCAAAAATTCACCACTATTACACACATTTAGGACAGAAAAATTAGAAGACATAGAGAAATGCAAAGAACAAAATCACTGTCTTAATCACTTTTTCGTTGCTGTGACTCGATACCTGACATCGACAACTTCCAGGGATGAAAGGTTTATTACAGCTCACAGTTTCAGATGGTCACAATCCATTCAGGGGTGGCTGGCAGCAATCATAGTGCAGGACAGAGGCAGAGGTGGAGGCAGCTCCTCACGACATCACGCACAAGAAGCCAAGTCAAGGAAAGTTGAGACTAGTCCTCCAAGGAAGGCAGGAAGCAGCTTATACATCCTTCCAGGTCTCATCCCAGTGATTAACCGCTCCTGGATCCAGGTGTGGAAGGTATGGTAAGCCCCCACTACACGCCTGTTATCCAACTTACATGCCTGTAGTCCACCCCTGCAGACTAGTTCCCATATGGAACACCATATGGTTCCATAGACAATCCTTAACAACCAAACACATGAGACTTTTGGGGAACATTCTAGATCCCAACCATGATGATCACCTAATAAGCCCAGACCTTGATCATGACACGCGTGTTTCACATCCTGGAATCTTTGATGAGCTCCCAAGCACCGATCCCGCCTCTCCTTTGTCTCCTTTGTACTCTGCGCTCCGTCACGCTTGTCGAGTCTTACTTTCCCTCGTACCGCCGCTCCCCCTTGTCGGGGTGTGTGTGAATCTCTCTGTGTACTTCCCAAGCCACCAAGTCCTGCAAAGGCACCTACCGTTCTCTTGGCTCAAGAGAGCTAGGCAACGGAATGCGCTGAGTCCGTTTTCCTGCTGCCTCCTGGCTCATTCTCTGGCTGCTGCTCTTCTTAGCTCATTTCTCTTCTTTCTATCAGATCAGGGACTCTTTTTCCCTGCATCCC
This sequence comes from Ctenodactylus gundi, assembly GCA_004027205.1. Classification (NCBI taxonomy): domain Eukaryota; kingdom Metazoa; phylum Chordata; class Mammalia; order Rodentia; family Ctenodactylidae; genus Ctenodactylus; species Ctenodactylus gundi. The sequence goes on from PVKB01006020.1 coordinate 24,216, forward strand.
CAGAGCACTGTTATTGTGGTTTATTGAATCACACTGCTTATTGTCTGCCTATAGGTCCAGATCTCTCACCAGTCTGAGATGCTAGGACTGGGTCTTATAACTCCTTCTCTCCTCACTACCCAGTAAGGCCCTGACACATAGTGGGTCATTAATAAAGATGTACTCAATAAACACACGATTGAATTAATTCAAGTCTACTAAATACATTTTAGGGGCTATGATGCTACAGTGGAAACTCCTGATCTTGGTGTGCAGGGAACTATCGATCCTCAGCATCTGTAACTGAGAAGAACACTGGATTATTGACAACACCTCACCTGTTCTATTACTTTTCAATTATTAAGTTCGTTAAGGCTCATGGTCCACACAATGGTAGCTCAGTGACAGCAGAGTAATTAATAAAACAAAATCATTTGTGGGAGGAAAATTCAATCTTGTTTAAATTAAGACAGATGAAAATACTGGTGTTAAATTGAAGCACCAGATGGTATCAATACATTACACTAATTTTCTATTCACAAAATCAATTATAGTTTAAATAAAAACTAATATGGGTAATTTATCTCATTGTGTTTGTATACACCATCTGATTAAAAATTCCCATACTGTCCAATTTACCCACTGATCTCACACTGCAGTGCTACGGAGAAAGCAGGAAATGATTCACAGCACATGACCTGTGGGGTGCTCAAGAAAGGGTGTGGCTCCTGTAGTGGTGAGGAGGGAGGTGTTAAAGGACTGGAAGTCAGGACTGATTTCTGTATTCCAGGAATGTCGTTTCCAGGTAAAATACAGGCTGCACAGTTAAATTGGAATTTCCAATAAATGAATAACATTTTTTTGTAGCACAAACATTCCCAAATATTGCACACAACACTTACTAAGTCTGTCTATAGCTGACCCTACTTCTTTTACTCTTTGCAACAGAACAATGGATCAGGACTCATGAAGGAGAGGCAGGCACTCTAAGGCGATAATACACTCAGGTAAAGTTCTGCCATTCCTGGAAGTGCCTGAGGATAGGTTTGGCATACCAAAAGCAAGACTTCTCAGAGATACCAGGAGAGGATGAGGATGGAGAAATGGGGGCGAGTCCTTTGACCCCATTTTGACAACATAAACATACTAGACCAGGCTTTCATTCCAGGTCAGGTCTAGAAAGACAGGTCACCATTTTCCATCTCCCCAGATGCTAGGAAAAACTCATCTGCACCTGCGTGGCGATGTCAAAAACTAAAACCAGGAGTGAAAGTGTAAGCTAAAAAATCTTCAAATTCTTCAGAGCACAGATAGCACTCAAAAAAAAAAAAAAAAGAAAAAGAAAAAAGTAAAGAAGGTTGGACTCATTTAAAAGGGTAAGATTTGGTGCAGATGTCAGTGACCTGCCTTGGGTATCTTCCTGTGGTGACGGTGCACATGGTGGTGAGGAAATCAAAGAGCAGAAGGCACAGGCTTAGCCACGATGGGACAAGATGTTCCTGAGGGATATAAACAGGCACAGAACAGAGAGACAGCAGCACTGGCAGGTTTTCCTTACAAAAGTGCTATGTCTTATTAAAGAAAGGCACAGGACAAAAAAAGGAAGGACATGGATTTCTGAGGTAAGCAGTCCTGGATCCACTTTTTTGTCCTACTGTTGAAAACCTATGCATCTTTTGATGAGGGCCATACTGTGACTGAGGCACACCATTCTCTCTGGAGAAGCTAAGATACAGTAAAATCTCCCAAGAAGCACAGAGGTCTCCATTTGCTCTGAAATGCACAACCCCACACAGAAGGTGGGCCAAAGTATGAACAGCATTTGATAGATTGATCAATATATGATAAAGTGAGTGTAGTAGGAGGTCGATGGTAAAACCCAAGTGGTTGATATTTATGCTTGACTGTAAAACCTATTCAACTTTTCTTCATGTTTTGAAATATAGCTTATTCTCTATGTCCACAGATTGCACCAATATGCACCAAAATATTTGAAAATATTGCATATTGAATATATTCAGATTTTTTTTCATTATTCCCTAAACAATTCAGTATACAGCAGTTTACATAACATTTCCCTGCGTTAGGTCTTCCAAGCCGTCTAGAGGTGAGACAGGAGAATAAGCGAGCACAGGTCTATCTAAATACTGCCTTCTGATGATGAAAGGCAGTCGGGCTCCTAGAGATCTTGGGATCCAAGAGATATATGGAACCAATTCCCCTGGATATCCAGGAACAACTCTATGAACAGCAAATATCGGTGGGAAAGTTCACAGCTCAGGGCTGGTATACAAATTGAATATGATGGCTTACAGGAGCTCCAAGTACCATGTCCCAAATTTCTATTTTTCCTTCGTAACACAAAGAAGTGTCTCCCATCGCCTATGGCTGGGGCCCAGGATACCATCGTGGTAGGGTGGAGATCCAGGCTGCTCATGGATGCTGCAGCTCCACTGCCTGAGCATCTCTCTCCGATCGGTATCCACGCAGAGACACGGAGACACTAGCCAAATGACAAGAGAGGGCACAGTGGCTCAGAAGAGAGAAGCTCATCTCAGTTTGGGCAAATCTTAGCTGGTGAACAATATCAGACTTGGGCGGGGAGTGAAGAGGCTTGATGCCTCAGAAGCGTAAACTGCTGACAGTGATAACTCCTAAGACGAGGCTATTTAGATAAAAATCACAGTGGGAAGAAAAGATCACACTGAGCTTACCGAGGTCTCTGCTCACTGACCACTGTGCCATCCATCATCCTGAAGGAAATTGTAGCAGACAGGGTTTTCTGCATTTAGTTTACATTGTGGAAACCATTAAATAGAAATACAAGATGTGAAGACTCAGTGTAAGCAGCTGATTTTTTTCTAGTTTCAGAAACTTTCTTTGATTGTCGTAAAATGATAAATTCCATAGCATACTTAATCCCTTAACATTTAGCAATTTTTGCCTTATTTTTAAGAAGAATAATTGTAGGATTTTAAAAACTTAATCACCTTTTTATTTGCTTCTTATTTTACCCTTAATAGATCCTCCTTTACAACACCAACACCTCTTCTCCATTAATCATTTTGGAGAACTCACAGGCCAGATAGGTTTTTCCCATTTTCTGTGTCCAATGTAAGTTCCTTGCAACATGTCACTTTCCCCCATGTGACATTTATACATATGCCTTATTGATTTCTTGGTTTGGGAGAGTAGAATCACATCTTTAGTTTCCAAGCACTTCATTCCATGCCTTAAGCATAACAGATGATCAATTAGTGTAAATATAAGTAAATAAAGAGCAAAAGAATAAGCTTCACTTTAAAGTTAAATTAAATGAAAGGACCAGGGCTTCATGAAGAAATGGCTGATTCCAGGATTGTCGCAAAAAGTAGTACAAAAGGAGAACCTTGTTTAAAAGGACAGAAAGGCTACATCAAAGGAATGGCCACTACTCAAATATGGAACAATTCGAGACACAAGATGAGTGAAACAATAGCCGGTAGGAGAAAGTCAGAACCTATAAATCTTCACTGAGACAAATGCATATTGAATAAATTGACGTGGGAGAAGAAAGCACCTCTTACAGAAAATTTCAGCTAATTGTATAAGAAATAGTGAAATCAGAACGTTCCTTCTATGGACTGGCAACCACTGTAGTCATAATGGGTGTAGATAAGGATTACCAAAAACACTAAACTTAGTGGGCACAAGTATGATGAGAAATGGCAGAAGGGCACAGTCCAATGATCCCCGCATAGGATATCTGATATTTACAAAGGAAACAATTAGTTTGTAGTGGAGAAATCTGATAGATATCATCTTATCATACTGATTAAGTTAATACCACCATTTTCATCAGTTCAAACCACCATTACACAAACTAGATGGCTCATAAACTACAGAAACCTACCTAAGGGGTGATTGAAACATTTGGTAAATGTTTAAATTATTCCAGGAAGAGACACATTGTCATCAACCCTCCTCCCCCGCAAATACTCCCTCACTTTGAATACATGAATCTTCTACTACATCTTTCCATGATTTTTGCCACTTTAAGAAGCAGTTCTGGAAGTCTTCCTTTGTGAGAGTATTTACAAGTTTGTCTTAGTTATTGCTGTGATAAAATACCACACATTCACAAATTGGGGAAGGAAATATTTAGTTTATCTGAGAATTTCGTAAGGTTGCAGTCCATTTATGGGTAGCCAGCAGCACTGGGAGCACATGGTGAAGGCGGAGGTGGAGGCAGCTCTTCGTGGCATTGTAAACAGGAAGCCAGCTCCCCAAGTAAGGGAGAAAGCAGCACATACTCCTTCAGGACCTGTCCCAGTGATCAGCCTTTCCAGGTCCAGCCTCAGTGTTCTGCACCTTCCAGGTTTAAGTCCCTAATCCATGACATGCCTTTAATCTATACCTATAACCTACCATTTTCCTGCCTTCCACCACACATCAATAATCCACCACACACCCATAGTCCAGCCCTCCATACCAGGCCTGCATCTTCTAACAACACATGGTTCTGTAGATAATTCATAACATCTAAGTACATGAGGCTTTTGGGAGACATTCTAGATCCAAACCATAATACTCCTTCTTCCCATGGCCCTCAAAAGACTCCTGCCCATCTCTTCACGCAAATACCTTTAGTCCATCTCTAAGACTTGTCAAAGTCTTAAAAATTCCAGCACTGCCAAAAAAGTCTAAGTCAAAAGTCACATCTGAGGATGGAAGGCAAACTCTCAGTTGTGAGCTTCTGAAAAAATCAAAGAAGGTTGATACCTTCAACAGACATTAGCACAAGGTAACCATTCCCATGACAGCTCTTCACAGCATTGTAAACAGAAAGCTATGTCCCAGAGGAAGGGAGGAAGTAACATACCATTGCAGGTTCAGTCCCAGTAATCACGGTGGATTAGGGGTTTAAACCTAGAAGGGATGGTAACTGATGCTGGACCCAGAAGAGAAAAATAACTGAGGCAGAACCGAGAAGGATATATGCTGCTTCCTCTCTTGCACAGAAACTTGACTTTCGGATTGCAATGCCATGAGGAGCTAGCTACCTCCACCTCTGCCTCCACCATGTGCTTTCTGAAAAAAATCAAAGAAAGGTCCAATGGCATAGGGTAATTATTCCCATAATCATTGGAATAGGTTCTGGAACGGTATATGCTACTTCCTCCCTTCCTCGGGGACTTGGCTTACTGTTTACAATACCATGAAGAGATGCCCCTATTTCTGCCTTCGCCATGGTTCCACTGTTTTTGGCCACCCACAAATGGACTATGACCTTCTGAGCTTGATCTTCTTGAACTTGACCTTTCCAATCCACACTTCTATCTGCATTCTGGTTATCTGAACTCCAACCAGAATCTCCCATCCAACTTGGCTCAGAGCACTTTAAGTCTTCTCCAGCCCACATCCTCAAACCTTTCCAAAGTCACTCCACAAACCAATTTCAAAGGTTTCCAGGCCTCATGATCAGGTAAAGTCACAGCAATGACCCCACTCCACTGGCATCAATTTCTTTCATAGTTATTTTTTTCTTGCTGTGACAAAATACCTGACACACATAATTTAAGGGAAGAAAGTTTTAATTTAGCTCACAGTTTCAAAAGGTCACAGTCCTTTCACGGGCAGCTCACCACAGTGGAAGCACATGGCAGAGGCAGAGGTGGAGGCAGCTCCTCAAAGCATTGCAAACAGGAAGTCAAGTTTCTGAGAAGGGAGGAACTTCCAGGTTCTGTCCAGTTATTTTCTTCTTCTGGGTCCACCTTCTGTTTCCACCCTTTCTAGCTTTAAACACATAATCCACCACATGCCTGTCACCTATAGTCTACCACATGCCTGTCTTCTACTACCCATCTATAATCAACCACGCACCCATAATCCACCCCTTCGGACCATGACCCCATCTCCTAACAGCACATGGTTCCATAGATAACTCATAACGTCCAAGTACGTGAGACTTTTGAGGGACACTCCAGATTCAAATTACAATAAAGTTGTAATTAACAACAGAGTGAATGCTATTGCTGAATGCCATCCAATGGAAAGGCAAAGCTTGTGAAAACACGGCAGTGCATCCTCACCCACTTTACTCACCAAATCTGGCACCGGTGCTATTTTGAATTGATCCAAGATGTGGAGACAGCCTGATAGCATAGCTAAAGACAGGACAGAGGACTTCCAGAACTGCTTCAGAAAGTGGTAAGAATGATGGGACAAGTGTGTTCAAAGTGTAAGGGAGTATTTTGAGGGTGATTGATGGCAGTATGTCTTTTTTTCCCTAATTTTTACAAATTTAAATCTTCATTGCATTTTTCGGTCATGCCTTGTATCTCACAGGTGTAGAGGCTGGGGATTCCAAGGTAAGATATAAGCAGAGTAGGTGCCTGGTGAGGCCTCACTTCCTGCTTCACGGTGGCTCCATTTTCTCCTTGTGTCTTCTTTTGGTGGAAGGGGGCAAGGGATCTGTCAAGAATGTCCTTTATAGGGGCACTAATCCCACTGAAGAATGCTCCATCCTCATAGCCTATTAAAGCCTTCACTCTTAATATGTCACATTGAGGGTTAGGATTTTTAACTTATGAACTGGGAGAAGCACAAATACTCAGAAACATGTGCTATTGATACAGTATACTGAGAACACACCACTGCTTTACTGTATTCCTGCAAAACTGCTCACCGTGATTCCAAACACAAGGACCCATCAGACAGCCAAACTGAGGGACAGTCTACAAACTGCCAATATGGGTTGTTCAAACTGTCAACTATGAGACAAAGATTAGACACTGTTTGGGATTAGAGAGGCCCAAGGAGACGTTACACAGAGAAGCATCGTGTGATTTTCTAAATTGGGGTTTCTTTTGCTACACAGGACAGTGGTGGGACAATTAATGAAGTTTTCACATCTGTTGGTTGGTTAGTATTACTGTATCCGTGTTAAGCTCTTGAATTTGATAATTTGTCAGAGAATATTCCTGTTTTTAGGAAACACAATGAGGCGTACAGAGGTACCGGAGTATCCTTTTACTTACTAAAAAACTTCAGAGAAGGGGCTGGAAAAAAATTCAGAGAAGGGGCCCGTTGAACAAGCACAAGGCCCTGAGTTCATTTCCCCAGCACTACATAAGCTGGGTGTGGTGGCACATGTCTGTAATCTCAGCACTCACTCGGAAGTCTGAGGCTGTGAGTATTGCTGTGAGTTAAAGGCTAGCCTGGGCTCCATAGTGAGTTTAAGATCAGCCTGGGCTACAGAGCAAGATCATGTCTCAAAAAAACAAAATCAACCTTTTATTTCAGAGAAAAACATGTGAGAGAGAAAAAAAATAAAACAAAGCTTATTTGTTCTGATATTAGTTCCTAAGAAACCAGAGTAAAGTTAATATAGAAATTCTAAGTGCTGATTAGTTTTGCAACTTTTCTCTAATCTGAAATCATTTTTTAAAAAAGAATGCTAACAATTTTAACACAAAACAAGTATCTGAATGCTTCTAAATTAGTCTGTGTTCAAAGATCGCTTTAAGTGCACGTCAATTTCATTTTAAATTTCCATAAATTTCATATTTTGACCTCAAATTGTACACACGCACACACACACACACACACACACACACACACACACACACACACACACACACAGATTTATCTCAACTTTTCATTTATATGAATTTATTGGAATTGTATGGTTTTGCCGTTTAAAAATCATCTTGGGCTAGAGGTGTAGCTCAGTGGAAGGAAACTTGCCTAGCATGCACCAAACCCTAAATTTGATCCTCAGCAGCGAAGGAAAAAAGAAAGCAAGGAGAAACAAAGACTTGAACAAACAAACAATTCTCTGAAAGCATCAATTTCTTTTTATGAGTGACCAAAATTTAGTCAAATGAAAATCCTGCAGTGTTCAAGGTGAGCTTCATGATGACCTCACTAGCCTTTGGAAAAGGATTTCACCTGAGTGCCTCAGTCCTTCTCTTACCCAACACATATGTATTCCCACCTTAAAGTTGTTATCTTCTTATAGCTCCTGTGCCGATCTCAGCCTCATTGCAGTTCCCATTTCATGTGTGCCCATTTCATGGCTGAGAGCTTGACTTTTCATGTTGTTTCCACAGAGCCCAGCACGGCATCTAACATGTGGAATGTTGAAAATACTTGTTGTGATCTCATGTTCTTAGGCCTCTCTATCTACAAAGTTATGTCCTCCGAATTGTCTACTGCCGTGTTTTCTCACAGAGCACTGCCCAACACCGCAAAGCTGCCATCCTGTCCCAGCTTTAATACTGCCATATGTAATAGGAAGGTATGTCCATTTGGCTCATGAAAAAATTGAAGATTAAAATGTTTATAAAGTTATTAAACTTCCATGTCAAATACAATGCGAACTAAAATTTGAGCTCAGCTTGATCTAAGGCCAAAGCCCACAGAGTTCTATTGTAACCAGTAAGTCTATTTCAACCAGTCTATTCTCCAACTTAAACAAGCAACCCCTTTGAACATGCACCCCCATTATGAGTGATTCTTACATATGCTTCTTGCTACTCCTCTGTATTTGGAGGTGAGAGGAACAGCAAGTTAAAACACAGACGTGGAAAATTAAATTGAAAAGAGGCTTATAGCCCATTAGAAAAGGAACAAGGCATATTTCTTCTTCTTATTGCTTTCTCAGGTATCTGCACTAGAAAATAATTTCCACGTGTGTGTGTGTTACCATATTTTGTCATTGACAGCAAGTGAGAGGAAAATTCCCAAGAAGAACCGTCAGGCAGAGGCACCCAGCCCCAGATTCATATTAGCTATCATTCATCAGAACAGCTGGTTTGTCCAGAAATAATGCTAATCCAGGCTGCTGCTTTCCCTCCGCACCTGCTACCCTCTTTTTATGGTGAAGCAGCAAATAGAAGCCATGGTAGATAGTAGGAACTGGACACATCAGAACTGCTAGCTCCCTTGGACCAGGCCCCCGGGATCTTGAGTTCCTCAGACAGGAATGCATACCAAGAAAGGCAGGGGTCTAGTGTATTGGTTAAGACTCTTAGAAAAAAATTAATACAAAATAAAAATATGGATTATTACCTCAGCTCACAGAGTCCATAACCGCCCTCTGTGAGCTCAACAGAGAGAGTCCCAGATGGCATCTGCCAGTGGGAAAGCTGGAGACTCAGAAGCTGCTCAGATGAGAAGGCAGAAGCTACAGAAAGAGAGGATCAAGGACACAACACCAATCCGAGGTAGGGGCCACAAGGAAAGGGGATCAGGGGCACAACACCAATCTGAGATTGCAGGTCTGGAAGCTCACTGTGCAGCAGCATGCGTGAGTCTGAGATTTATGTCCAAAAGTGATGATGAAGACCAGAGAACTTTCAGAAGAAGCAAGACTCTCTCTCTCTCTCTCTCTCTCTCTCTCTCTCTCTCTCTCTCTCTCTCCTCTCTCTCTTTTATATTTGGTTCAAGTTACTGGTCTATTGGCTGGTGCCACCCAGACATAGTGGGTTCTTTCCTCGGTTTTCTGGCCTGGGCAGTCATCCACAGACATACCCAAAACCCTGCCTTGCTTGGGTGTTTCTCAATCCACTCGAGTTGAAACAGAGCATACTTAGCATCACACTTGGCTTCCCAGCAAAGGTGAGACCATTCATCCACCAGGGAGGGAAGAAAGCACACACACAGAGGAAGTATGCAAAGCAGCAAAAATAAAAGACAACTAGTGTCTAATGGCCAAGAGATGCTAATCTGCTTTAAGGAAAAGAAGAGCTTGATGCAGGACCTGGTAGGTTCAGAACTAAAGACGAGTGCCCCTAAACACTGTCTTCCTGCAGACTGCGACAGAGCCTCAGTAGCCTTGGTCATTGTCGGGCGCCTTTGGGAGCAACTTGAAATTCTTCGAAAACCTTTCAGCATTCGAGAAGATGCTCTATGGCAACATGAGAGTGATCTGGCATGAATTCCAGAGAGATCAAAAGGTCTTCCATCAACCACAATAGCAATTGGTGACCAGAGTCATGGTAACATGGAGCAAATAGGTCATCCAGCTGGCTCTGTTCAAACTCGTGTCTACAAAACATGAGCTGCAGAACAATGCTTATTGTTTCAAGTATTTAGTTGTGAGCTACCCATAACCTATAAGACATAATTAAAACTCTTGCTTCAGTGTCCCCATATGTCATGTAAAAGGATGAGCTTCCATGCACCCCAAGATTCCTTATGATCTTGAGCAAAAAGTCCCTCAATACTTGCTTTTAGCCTCTTTGATCTCAGCAATAACAAAATTTGTGCTAAAGTTTTGTTATGTTTTGGTTTCTAACAGGGAAATTGCAGCAAGGAATATACTTTCAAGCTTCTGTGCTAGCCGTGAGGGTTCCCTACTGCATTCAAATGTGCGCAAGATGAAGCCTCAGAGAACACGACAGGAGTGGGGCTCCTCTGCCAACGCTCAGGGTAGGAGAGCTTAGGGAGGTCCACTTCTCTGTAGATTCCTACTAGCAGCCACACAAAATCAACAGGCTGCAAGAGTCCCTTTCTCTTGTCAAGAGACTGATATGAGACCAAGAAGAGCCATTCTAAAAATGAGAATTGCAGAAAATGTACAGAGTAGACAAAATTGCACAAATAGGATAGGAATGTATTTCTTCTACATACAATTTTCTTTAATAGCATGTTTAAGAGCTGCCACTTACAAATTTGTCACAGCCACCATTGGATCCACTTGCATTTTTACTATCTTGGGATAACAAGCTCCATAACCACGTTATATTTGTTTGTCCTAAATTTACCTCCCGTGAGCTCCGTTGAGTCATCTGCTAGCTCCTTCTCTTCATGTGACTAGGTTTAGTACATACAAAAATTCAGGTTGAGAGACAAAATCTACTGAGAATTAGCTACCTCCAATTCTCTGTAAAGTAAGCTTATTTATATAAGTATAGGAATGTATAGAAATTGAATATGTGGTATTTCCCCACCAAACAGATTCTTATGAAAATCTGTCAGTAAAATGCCAAGCAAAGGATAAAAGTAGGTTTATTATAACGTAAAGGGTCATTAGTTATGACTTCAGGCTGTACGGTGGGAAGGCCTTGGATGCAAGTAGACCTGAGGGTGAATCAAACCCCACCGTTCGTTACTGAGATGTCTTTGGCAATTATCCTGATGGCACAGACACAACACTGCACGTGGACAGGAAGGCTATCTTACTGGTTAAACCTGCCCAGGAAGTCACTCCACATGCGCTACATCCTATACCCCTCTGTGTAGCTGTGGGACTGTCGGAAAGCTACTTAACCTTCCTGTATTTCAGTTACTTTGTAAAATGAAGAAATAATAAAACCCACTGTGCTGTTTTTATGAAGTTTAAATATGTAAAACTCTTAGAACTTGTCTTTGACTTGGTGATTACCATAAAAATGTTGGCTGTTACAACTAGAGTAAGGTACTAAATAAATATTCATTCTCTTCTTTCCCGTCCTCTGCAAATAGCTCTTCTATTTTCTGGTTCCAAAGAGGCTGACATTTTACCATGTAAATTAAAGTTACTGCACATGCATAACAGCTAGCTTACTTAGTGATTAACCGAAGAGCCAAAAGTGACTTTCAAGTAGGAAAGATTGGGGACAAATGGAAGAGCTTCTAGATTTCCAACCTCACTCATACAGGTGCTAGAGGGACCTGGTGCATTCCCTCATAAGTGTCTTTAAGCAGAGACCAGAGGATTAAGTGTCTGGTTACTAGTTAAGAAGTTCTTCTGATAGGCACATGCATTATGCATTGGGAGAAAAAATGACATCGTGTGGCAATGGGACAAGGGGTTTTCTGGGACATCTTAAATAAATTCTTAAATGTCATAAATTTTTAAGAGGCCCCTAAAATGTAAGATGAGGAGCATTTTTTTTTGTAAAGCTTCATTTCTTTCAGTTTTTTTTTTTTTTTGTTAATGTCACTGTATATAACCCATTGCTGGAGGATTGACAGCCACGCATGAAGCAATGCCAGGCTAGTCACTATCACCCCTGAAATAGCAAGGGGTTGTGAATACTCTTGCCGGCGCTATGACAGGGGCTCAGAGCCTGGGGCGGGTTCTTTAGGCTTGTGGACCATTCATCAAGGAGGTGGTTTGTCAGTTTCACATAGCAGGTCCTGTGCCATGTCCCTAGAGGGTAACCCGCTGAGGCTTCCTGTGTCTGTGCTTGAGGTGTATCCTGTCTGCAGGGGGCACTCAGCCAGTACTCAGAACTGGGGTGAGCATCACCCAGCACAGAATGAAGGTGATTTATTAAGAAAACACCACAACTTCCCTGTGATAATGGAATGCATATTTCTGTTCTTTTCTTTTTTGAGACAGAGTCTCAGCTATAATATCTTTATGAAAACCTTGAGAAAAATAACATGGACTATGTGACAACATTATAAACTCATGAAACAACACCTATAAAAAAGAAGCACAGACTGTGTGTCTGGAAGGACTATTCAGCATTAAACATCTTAAATTCACCTATAAATTCAGTACAATTCCCATAAGAATCCCAGTGGGATGTTCTATAAAACTTAAGTCAATATCACATTTCAGCTGAAGGAATCACTGCGCGAAATTAGCCAAGAAATAGTTTACTTCATTGTATTTCATTTTAGTTTAGTTTTGAGTCAAGATCTTTTTCAGGCTGGTCCCGAACTCACTTTGTTATCCAGGCTGGCCTTCAACTGACAGCGATTCTCCTGCTCAGCCTCTCAAGTGCCTGGATTACAGGCCTATGCCACCACCCCCAGCTAATTTTTATGTGGTTCTGGGGAGTTGTGAATGCTACACAAGTACTCTGACCACTGAACTGTTCCCTAGTCCTGATCTCCATGTTTATGTTCCTCTAAAATTGTCTGCTAAAGTCTTAACTTCCAGAGTGACTGTACTTGAAGATGGGGTCTCTAAAGAGGTAATTAAGGTCAATAAAAGTAAAAAAAAAAAAAAAAGTGGGACCCTGTCTTAGTTACTTTTTCTTTGCCATAATGAAATACCTGACATGCACAAATTAGGATTGAAAAATTTCATTCTAGCTCACAGTTTCAGAAAGTTGCAGTCCGTTCATGGGTGGCTGAGTGTCTGACAATAGTGGAAGCACACAACAGAGGCAGAGATGGAGGCAGCTCCTCACGGCACTGCAAATAGGAAGCCAACTCCCCAACGAAGGGGGGAAGTACAGCATATATGCTTCTAGGTCCTCTTCCAGTGATCCACACCTTCTGAGTCCAGTCTTAGTGTTCTGCCCCTTCTACTTTTAAGCCCCTAATCCACCGCATGCCATTAATCTACAACCTACCACATGTCTGTCCTCCACCACACACATAGTCCACCACACACCCATAATTCACCCCTCCAGACTGGGTCCTTATCTCCTAACAGCACATGGTGCCGTACCGTAGATATTTCATAACATCTAAATGCATAAGACTTTTGGGAAACATTCCAGATTCAACCCATAATATTCTGCTCCTGGCCCCAAAATACTCACATCCATCTTCTCATGCAAAACAGTACTGGACATGCACAATTTTAGAAAGGAAAGTTTTTATTTTGGCTCACAGTTTTAGAAGGTCACAGTCCATTCACAGGTCAATGGCTAGAAGATGGCAGATCCACGGAGTGGGGCTTGGTCCAGAGCCAGAGGCAGAGCTCCTCACAGCATGGCAGAAGAGTCAAGTCTACAGAAAGGGTGGGACTACCCTTCCATATCAAGCCTCAAGCATCTAACTCTTGTATCCAGGTCCTACCTCCCAACAGGACACAGTATCCATAGGTACATGAGGCTTTTGGGGGACACCCCAGACCCATACCAAAAGAGGCCCTAATCCAGTACAACTTGTATCCTTACGCTAAGACACACTATAGAACTCTGGCTTGTTATAGGCATCCATTGAGGAAAGGCCACGTGAGGGTATAAAGAGAAAGTAGCCTTCTGGGAACCAAAAATAAAAAGTGTCCTTATCACAAATCAAATTTGCCAACACTGTTTTTATAGCCTTGTGTACTATAATAAAATAAACACCCACTATTTGTACCCATTCTGTCGTATTTTGTTGTAGCATCCTGAACACAGTCACACAACCTCCATTCTGCAGCATCACTCAGTGTGTCCCCAGTAGACATCCACTGGGCAATCTGGTCTGTAATGTGTCTTTCATTGATTTATCTCTATTTCCTGACCTACTTCCCCGACCTCTCCAGTTGTGCTTCCTAGGGTAGCCTCTAAGTAAACAACCAGTACTCAAACACATGTCCTCATGCTTTGCTTTTGGCAAAATCAAACTTTAGAACAAATCACCAGTCAACGAACATGGTAAACAACACAGAGTATCACCAAAGGCATAATATGTAAAGGGAAGTAAATGCGTGGGGAAAGAAGAAAGAAATCTCTTTTAGGGCCCCTGGCCCGAATTCCCACAGATCAATACACCTCAGAATCTGTTCATCAGAAAATGATGATATATCTCCTTCTTTCCATTCCCTGTCCTTTTTTGAGTAAAAAAGTATCATGCAGAAATGTATTCCTCCTACACAGAAACACTAAGCCCTAGCCTAGAGTACTGGGTAAGTGCCGTAATTCACTAGACACCAGGGAAAACAATTGTTTCTGACAGTCTTTCCAACTCAGATTTAAATATTTTATCTCAATATTACCTTCCATTTACACTTTAATCCTCTGATAGGAGAAACCCATGGACTTAGTGACTACTGAATTCTAAAGGTGGTACTTCCACTATGAATCATGGTTGGAGTCCTCAGTGGAAGTGCATCTCAATCAGCATCAAAGGAAGGCGGACTCAGCTGGCCCGGTGCCCTGTTTCCAATGCCCCAGATGAGCAGCGTTGGGCATGCAGCCTCACTCTGCAGTAAGGCCAGTGGGATTTGCGTTACTTCATAGCATGTGTGATGTACCAGCTGTTTGGTAGAGAAATGTGAAATCCTGTAACAAGTAAATCCCTCAAGAAAATGGGTGATTTGGGTATCTATCACATGAGGAACTTGGGCCAGTTTCCCTGCTAAACATTTTTTTCTGGAGCATGAGTTTACTATAAAGCACTTAGATCAATCCCCAGAACTATTTTTGTCCCTATAATTTTTATTTACATAATTCATCAATTAAAAATATTGGAGAAGACATAAATTTGTCACTGCAAAACACATTCTCTTGACTCTCCATCTATAAAATTATATCCTATAAACTTCAGGCTTAAATGGGCTTTGAATAAATTTGCTAGTCTCCTGGAAGGAAGAGTCGCTTTCAGGGATTCTTTTTCTGTTCCTATTTATCATCTGAAAAACTTAGTTTGCATTCTCATTTCATGTATGTGATGGTGAAATTTTCTTTAGATTTTCTAAATATTATTTTCTCATACATTTGGTGATAATAATAATAATACTAATGAAGATATTTATCAGTAGGGGTTGCTGCAAGGATAGGAAAAGTCTGGAAAATATTTAGTAATATTCTTATCCCATAATTGGCACCTTGATTACACATTTATCATTCTTTGTCTTTCACCATGTATATTAGTTTGTTCTACGTTGCTATAACAGAATGCATGATACTGGAACAATGTAAAGGAAAGAGGTTTGCTTATCTCACAATTCTTGGGGTTGAAAGTATAAGATTGGGAGATCCCATCTGCTTGGCCACTGGTTAGGGTGCCCCTGGCTTTTTCTCAACATGGTCCAGTGTAAAAGGAACAGTCCACATGAAGAAGGGGTTAAGTATGTGTAGTGGTCTCACTTTATAGCAACCCGCTCTAATTTTTCTCACAAGAGCTAGGACTTTCAACAGATAGCATTAATTTATTCATAAGGGTAGCCTTCCCTCTCCTCCTCCCAAAGGTCTCTTAAAGTTTTCATCATTTCCCAATGCTGCCATATGTCTCTACATTTTGTATCTTGATGGGAAACAAACAGAGTATGGCAGAGTAAGAACAGAGTATGGCAGAGTAAGAACTCTGGAAAATTCTTCCAGAGGGCCAAACTGACAGTGAGAACACCGCTTACAGGAGAGCCAAGCAGTAGCAATATCTGTGGCAACATCTAGTGTTGAATACTCAGTGTCAGCAGCTGTGTTTCTAGTGAAAGGATTTTAAGTTACTATTTGATCCATGACTATAGCAATGTAACTTCCAGTCCACTTTCAAAAACTCATTCACCAATATTTCTGGAAAGACTGTTCCTAGTTTTGTCCCTAACTGATATGTGTGCTCTATTTGACTCAAGTGTCCCCTCTGAAAGAATACCTATCAATAAATGCTTTGCTTTAATTCTAGAGCTTTACGAGGAGAACCAAAAGGGTAGGTTGAGAATGACAAACTCTTTACCAAAAAACTGATGTTTTGCAAGCAGAAAACTGCATGAGACCAATGACAAGTGTGAAGATCAATGGCTGGCTAGCATTCTCTTCACCAAGAAATAAAGAATTTCTGGCTGTAGTAGCTAAAGCTGTACCCAACCTTGACTTCATTAGGGTCTTCTCCACCACGTTTCATTGTTTCCTACATTCTCTGCAGACCCGCTTCAGTATATCAGTCCCCGTCTACTTTGGGTGAACCTAATCAGTTTTTGAGTACCACCCACCTTGACCCCAACTGTTGAATAGTTTGAACTGTAGACTGTTGAAATAAATACTGGAGTCAGCTGTCTATGACATGGAAAAAAAAAAAACCCTGAAAAGATCACTACAAAATACCAGCTGAAGACTGGCAGACCAAAAGGTGAGATTGTCTATCGATGAGAGCTTGAAAGGGCAGATCGTTTTATACTATAGCTTAAAAAGCCTACTAGAACTTTCAGGCTCTCCCTAAGGAAAGTGACATGTTTGAGAAGTTTAGAGTACAAGTTTAAACTTAAGATGGACTTCCAGGACAATGAGCAAACTGATAGCCCTATAATCCGTGTAAGTTCATCTATGCAACAGAGGTACTCATGCCTCTTAGCTGATGTTGTGGTTAGGATCTGGAGTGTTCCCCAAAAGTCTCATGTATTTTGATGTTATGGGTTGTCTATGGAACCATGTGCTGTTGGCAGATTGGGGTCTAGTTTGGAGGGGTGGATTACAGTTAAAACTAAAGGCGAGTGAGTTAGGATTAGCGGTGTGTAGTGGTCACACCAGGAGGGACTGGTTACTGGGCGGAGACCTGAAAGGATACATAAGCTGCACCTGCCTTCCTGGAGTATGGGGACTAGTCTCAACTAGCCTCAGCTTGTCTTCCTGTTTGTGATGTCCGGAGAAGCTGCCTCCACCTCTCTCTGCCATGTACTTCGATTGTTGCCGGCCACCCCTGAATGAACTGTGACCCTCAAGACTGTGAGCTAAAATAAACCTTGCCTTTCCTAAGTTTGTGGGTGTCGAGTATTGAGTCACAGAAATGAAAAAGTAACTAAGACAGTTGAGTAACTGTATTTTTGTTCCTTTGAAATTGTTGAGTTATTTCCATTCTGTATTTTGAGGATCTATTGATACATTCAAGTGGGAATCCAAAACTTACCAATAGAATCCAGGTGTGGTGGCACAAGCTTGTAAGACCCAGCACTCTGGAAAGCAGAGGCAAGGATGATCTCAGATTCAAGCCCAGCGTGAGCAACATAGTGGGAACTTGTCTCAAAATAAAACAGGTGTAAAGATAGGGATCAATGTGAAAACCTTGGGCTCGATCTGCAGTACCATAAAAGAAACTTAGCAGCATAAAACCACTACTCTATTACAATCAGGCTCAATGTAGGCAAAGCTTATCTCTGACCTATGGGATCTAGAATCTTAGCTGAAAATATCCAATGGCAGGCAGTGACTTAAATATTAGGACATGGAATTATTTTAGGACATAGTTACATGCATGTCTGATGGTGGCTTGCTCAAGTGCTCTGGGCTGTCTCTCAGTATGGCTTCTACTGGGATGTCAAAATACTCATATGATGGTCAAGGTTTCAGTGCTGGTGACTCCCGTAACCAAGGCAGAAGCTGGCTCAATCTCTTATCCTATTCTGACCTAGCCTTGGATGTTGTCATATCTGCCACCTTGTGTTAGTTACAGATGGCTCAGAAGGCGGGAGAAGGAGTGTCAAAGAATCCATAGCACCTTTTTAAACTGCAATATGAACTGTCCTTTTTGCAGCTTTGACTTTAAACAGCCCCTGACAAGGACAAGTCAAGGAAGGACAGAGAGATCAGTGCCTGTAGTCACTACTTTGCCTTAGGAATGGTGCCCCCGAATCTCTTCCAGTAGCGGCTTCTGTGACTGTTCAGGTGGTTCATTTGGATGAATGGCCTAGATTGAAACTCTCCCTGATTCTCTCCTGGTTCTGCCCCTACAAACAGACCCTTATATTTGTGGGGTAAAGCCTCAGATAAGAGCGCATCCTCAAGAGTCTTCCCCAGTCCAAGGTCACCCCAACCCTATGGAGAGGAGAGTGATAATTGGAAATGAGAGAAGTTATCAACCTTCAAGAAACTTCTGAATGCATTATTCACACAGATTCAAGGTACATTTTCCAGCATTAAGAAGAATGCTGAGTCTTCAGATTATACTTGGCCAATATTTTTCCATTTTAGTGACAGATATTAAGCATGAAATTGACAAAAACCACTGAACAGTGAGAATACAGGGTTAGGAAAGGCAACCAACTACATCAAATTTGTAAATTGAAAACCTAATTATTGCTTCAAATGGTGATTTTTCTGAGTTCACTTGAAACTAACATCTATAGCATGCTAAATCCGTTCTGAATAACAAGTCTGGGGATTTTACAGTAGTAAAGGTATCATGTGTATCATGTTTATCATTTATCACGTGTTTGATTTTTTAGAGGACCAAACTGGCCTTGATGACATGTTTATTTTTATTTATCAGATATGTCCTGGCTGGACTATCACCAATGTCTACACTACAGCGTAGAATTTAATGTTTTCTTTTTATTTTCTTTTGTTTAAACACATGAGGACTTTTATTTCTTTGCTTTCTTTTCAAGAGCCTGATCTTAATTAGAGGACTCGTCCTAGATTCAGAAATGATGGTCTACTCAGATCCTATCAGGAAAGTATGCTGTGTAGTTCTCTAAATCCATATACAGCCTGTAGTGCCATCCCTAAAACCTTTATTCCTGAAATAAACACAACCAAATCCAGACACCTTCTACATGAAGCCAACTAACCTGATTACATTGTTTCAATGGTCTGACTGTGGTCAAAGTCAGCCCATGGCTTTATCTTAAGTTAGGCAAGCTTCTGATGGAAACTCTTGGAAATGGCATGTCCCCACATATGGATTGACAACTGAGCAATTTTCCCGCTGAGCTTTAGAAAGTGGTGCCAGCTCAGCAAGATGCTGTCAGAATGACTGAAAACCACCCACTGCCAAATCCAACTGCATTATGTGAAAACCAGCCGTCTTGGGGATTATCCCAGCTGGGGAGGGAAAGGAATTGTATCTGTACTTGGTGGTTGTGGTTTACTGGTCAGGCAGGCTTCACAGACTGGATCGTGGAAAATCCATATGCTAAAAAGACTCAAGTGACAGAAAGAGGTCACGACAACTAGTGACAAAAGAGAACCCAACCACTTACTCTATCGCAAGCCACTTATTTTGCCCAGAATGCCCTTTGTGACAAGAGCATTTCAGCCGAAAGAATAATGCTCTGACTCTTAAAAGCACTGAATGTTGTTAATTTTCTATAGCTCTTTTCTCTTGATTGCATTAGAAAAAAATTGTATGTAATGACAAAATTTCAGAATGTTTTCACAAAGAAAAAATTCATCATTATCTTTGTTTAGTAATTTTGTCTATCTGAGCAAATATGGATATAAAAAGCTCGCAGTCAGAATGGATGTAATAATTTGTAATTCTTGGCTTAAGAATATAGTTGAGATTTTTGTTCTGCTTTTTTTGTGAAAGTAACAGTATTAATAAAGGCCGGACCACTCATTTGTTTGAAGTACATAATATGCAGGCTTTTAAACATTAAGCTCATTTCTAATTGTGGATACTAAAAACTGAACCATGAATAATAGTCTTCCCAGTTTTTCAGCACCATGGAGAAGAGTCAATGCTTTTTTTTTGTTTTTTTTCACTTGTAGAAG
Source organism: Ctenodactylus gundi (assembly GCA_004027205.1). NCBI lineage: Eukaryota > Metazoa > Chordata > Mammalia > Rodentia > Ctenodactylidae > Ctenodactylus > Ctenodactylus gundi. Next base: position 44,264 of record PVKB01006020.1, read on the forward strand.
TGTTTTTTTTTTTTTTTTTTTTTGAGCATAAAATTCTGAGACTGAGATTACTGAGAGGAAACAAACATGAATCCTATCTGTTGGTCCCAAAATAACCTTCTGCAGATTATACACAGCACAGGTTGAGGGATGCAGTTCACGAAGACTCTTCCTTGGTGAGCTTTCTGTTGCCAGTGGCTCGTAGGGCCTGACCCACAGAGCCAGATGTGGTCGACCTGTCTCTCATTGATGCTACCAGGAGATGGCTTTTTCCCCGATGAGCAACCAAAATATATTAAGAGAAAGAAGAACAATGCCACTGACCTGTTAAGTTGCTGCGTAAGGAGTTAATTAGAAATATAAGGATAGAATATTAATAAAAATAAAATGATGCAAAGCCAGGTCGAGTGGCACACATCTATTGTCCCAAGTCCCTGAGAACCTGGGGCAGGGAGATGCTTGTGCCGAGGAGTTCAATGCTAGCCTGTGCACCACACCAAGACCCCATCTGATATCAAATCAGATAAGTTGCAGTTTACTATAAAACCTTGGATAGTTGACAATGTGGTATTTTAGATAGATTTCTTAAGGAAAATTAGCAACCTGTGAATTCAGTTAGAGTTTTGAAAGAACAAGGGGATAACCATTTCAAAAAATATAAAGGATGTAAAAAAGATAAAAGAAAATAATTAGACAAATATACAAAGTATGATTGAAAAATACAGTGAGTGTTTACATTTAAAAACCAGTTTCTTACAGGAAAAGACACATAGTCGTTCATCTTCTCAAAAGACTACTCACCCTTGGAACACAAGCATCTTGCCATCATTGCCACATTCTGAGGCAGTTTTTAAAGTCGTTTTTTGTGTCTTTAGTTGTGCCGTCCTGCTGCCTCAATGTCCTGAATCAACTGGAAATACTTGCATTTCATGGTTATTTTGACTTTGGATTAGAGCCAGAAGCCACACAGTACCGGATGCGGTGAGTAAGGGAGAGGACAAATTAGTATAAAGTCTTTGCAAGCCTGCCTCTCCATTAAGTCGTATGTGGAAGTGGCTTTCGTTTTATTGGGATTAAACAATAACATTTTCTTGTAAGTAAATTTCACTGTGATCCTTAAACTTGGAGGAAATAACATATTTTAAATATATAATGTCTGCATACTGTTCATTTTGCAATATTAATTGATCTTTCAGAAATCAAGATTGTGTATACAGTATAATTTCAATCATATAAGAAAAACAAAACCATGCATTATAACAGATGAAATTGGGAAGAAAAATGTCAAAATATTTGAGAGTATTTCACTCAGGAGTTGAAAGAGTGATTTTATATATTTTATTATTAGAAGGATTCCTGATTTCCTCTATGAATTGATGAATGGGGGTTCTTTATGGGTGAACTATATCCCCCTCAAATTGATACATGAAATCCTAAGTTCTGGGGCCTCAGAATGTGACTCTTACTGGGAGATAGCACGTTCAAGGAGGAGATTAATGTGAAAATTAGGTGTTAAGGGTGGGGAATTGTCATAGCTACTTTATCATAGCTGGGACAGAATACCTGACATACGTAATTCAAGAGGGGAAAGATTTATATCAGCTCACAGTTTCAGAAGGTCACTGACCATGCATGTGCAGGAGGGAGGCTTGAAATGGTGGAAACATATAACGAGGCCAGACCCAAAGACAGAGCTCCTCAGAGCATGGCAAAACACAGCAAAGTCTGAGAAAGGGCAGAGCCAGCACACACGCTTCCAGTTGAAGCCCTAAGCATCCACCTCTTCGAGCCAGGTCTCACCTCCTGACATTGCACAGTATCCATATGTACATGAGGCTTTTGAGGGACACTCCAGATCCAAACTACAACCCGCATTAACACAGTAGGGCTGATGTCCTTAAAACAAGAGGAAATCCAAACATGGACACAGACACAAGTAGAAGACACGGGAAGACAGAGAGAAGACAGTCATCTAGAAGACACAAAAAGAGGCTTGGGATAGGCCCAACACAAGAACCAATACTGCTGGCACCTTCATTCCAGAGTGTGCAACAAAAAGTTCACTTTGGTTGGGCCACCCAGCCTGCAGTACTGTTTAAGGCAGCCCTAGCAGAGTAACACAGGCCCTGTCTTCCTTCCTCCCTTCTTTTTCCTTCCCTTCCCTGACTCCCTCCTTCCTTATTTCGTTGGAGGGCAGTTAAACGTTTTACAAAGTGTGCATTCCTTCTGCCTTCAGGTTTTCACTGTGCTACTTGTCAATAACTTGATTGGTTAGAGTGAGTGATTTGAATTCCTGGAAGCTATATTGGTATTCTTATAATCAGTATTTAGAACGAGCAGTTCAGGCTAGGGAAAGCCACTGGCTAGCTATTAGGCAATTCATTTGAATAGCTTTGGGCTTTATTCATCAGTAATAAAGACAGAAAGAAAGCAAGGGAGTGTTTGTGCCAATAGTAGTGTCGGTAGAATAGAGAAGGAAAGATTATTCCCCCTGATTTTGATCAAGCTGTGTTAACTCATCAATGTCAGCTTTCCATAGTTCTTTTATCATAGCCACAGGTAACAACGAAAATACCTTTATTCTTCATATTTGTGAAGAAAAAATAATGTAGCCTTGGCAGTCGAAACTCTAAAGCACAAAACTTCATTTCCCCACACTGAATCAATTATCTTTATAATCCAAGTCTTGAAAACTCAAGTATTTTATGAAATACTCCAGTGGGAAGAAACTTTGGTGTTGCAGAGGAAGAGAATCCTCCAAGGGACCAGGTAGACGGTTCATATCCTCCAGCATTTCTAATCCCGTAAGAGGACCAGGCAGTGACTTTCATACTAGATGCACTGGTATAAACTTCACTTCCACCCAAAATGCTCTCTCTCTTTTTCTCCAAGTCTGCCATTATTTTCCCATTTGGGATTTGCAAAGCCTATTTGAGCCTATTTGAAATGATATTCTTTTTTATTGCAAAGAAAAGTGTATTTCTTTACAGTGTGAGCAGCTGGCAAGTGGCCACAGATGCTAACCCTCATTGGAGGGGCGGGGGGTGGCTGGGGTCACGGAGCCCTGAGGGTGGGTGTTCCATGCAGAGGAACACAACCACTGGGCAACAGCCGACTCTGGAATATCCTCCAATGGCTAAAAAAGGAAAGCATGTTCTGGGTGGCCATAGGAACTTTCCAATTTTTTAAATGTTGGCTCAGAAAAATTTAAAACCTCCCATTTACCAAATTAATCATTTCTGTGGTCAGGATGCAGCCAGTGCTAATAGGATCAAAAGTCTTCTCCACCACAGGTTGGAAGAATAGAACATGGCTGTGCCCGTGAAGTTGGGTGTCCTGAATGCTGCGAGACTGCGTGGCTCTCAGCTCTGGTGCTGTGACAAAACTCATCAGTAGGTTCCATGGTACACAAAGTTACCAACAGAGGTCTGGCATATATTGAGTGTTTAATAATAAATGTTGTGATTGCAAATACACAACTAGTGCACAACTTAACAGCATAAATAGAGTTGATCAATCACCAAAGATTGAAAAATCAGTGACTGATATTTTGTATTCATTTCAAGCAAAGAACTTAGAACACAGGGACTGACACAATAGGTTGATTGTTTGCACCCAAAGCAAAATTGATCTCAACATTAAGAGATATGATTGAAATACATTGTGGTCGCTTATATTTTAAAACTTTCTACCCGGGCCTAGTAGTGCAGGCATGTAATCCCAGCACTCTTGCAGGGTGAGGCAAGAGGGTCACAAGGTTAAGTTTAGCCTGGGCAACTTAGAGCCACTTGGCAAGTTCCTGTCTCAAAATTAAGATGAAAAATGGGCTGGGAACTCAGTGCAGCATGAAGGCACTGGGTCGGGTCCTGAGTACCATACAAAACAATTATCATAGTAAAAATCTACATTGCTGTTCATCCCTCTCAAAGTGTCCCCCTTGTTTCAAACATACTTTTCTCCACCTTTCCCGCCACTTTCTGAAGCACTTCTGAAAGTCCTCTGTGAGTATTTTTATGAAGTGTGGTAAAAAAAATTCCTGTAAGTGTTGTGCTGAGTGCCATCCAATGGAAAGATAGGCTCCTAGAGATACTACACTGTGTCCCCAGCCACTCTGTTGGCCAGATCTGGCTCTGCAATTTCTAACTATTCCCTAAAGTCAAAATGATTATGAAAGGTCAATGTTTGAGACATCACTGCAGCCAAAACAGTACAAGAGCACAACTAAAGACACTCACAAGAGAACACTGCCAGAACTGCAGCAGAATGTGGTAAGGATGATGGGATAAGTGTGTTTGAAGTGGGGGGAGTATTTTCACAGCCATTTATTTATGGTAATGTGTTTATTACGGTGACAAAATTTTAAAAAGTAAACATTTGCTGTATTTTATTCTCTTTTGTTAGTTGTGATAAAATTTACATAAAAATTTATTATCTAGACATTGTAAAGGCATTATCCAGACATTGTAAGGGTGTTTGCAGTGACAGTAAGTATATTCATGTTGTGAGTACACCATCAAACCACACATCTCCAGACTCCTTTATCATGCAGAACTGACACATTGTACCCACCCAGTGAACAGTAATCACCTGACAATAACTTTCTGTTACAAAAGGCAAAAGTATCATCAATGGATAACATATTATACACATGAAAATCTGCAACATGCTAAAATTGTAAGTAAGCACCTGTCTTGGTTATGTTTTGTTGCTGGGACACAATACTCAACACCCACAACTTTAAGGCAAGGAAGGGTTTATTGCAGCTCACAGTTTCAGGATGTCTCAGTCCAATCACAGGCAGCAGGCAATGGTGTGGCAGAGAGCCTAGCCGGGGAAAACCTGTTCATCCATGGTGGACAGGAAGCTGAGTAAACAAGGAAGGGCAGAGCTAGGGTATACACTTCCAGGTCATGTCCCAGTGATCTGCCCCATCTGGGTCACGCCCTAGTAATCAGCTCCTTCCGACAGGCCCCATTTCCTAACAGTGTAGGCAATCAGTGGATTGACCCCATGAGTAAATCATCTTCCACATATGAGGCTTTGGGGAACATTCAGATCCAAGTCATAACGGCATCTTTTGAAACACCTAGACACAAAAAGAGAAGCATAGAAATCTACAGCATTATGCTACATGCATGACATTCAACTACAAAACATTATCACCAAATGGACTACCATTCACAAAACCAAAAACCATAAAATACTTTGAGGGAAAACTGTAGAAATATGGCATTCATTTTATATGTAGCAGAATCTTCTTAGGAAAGGCTAGTCGTTTCCAAAAGTGAGGATTCATGCGTTTTAAGGAGGCAGACCGTGTTAATTCATACATTTAAAACAATTCCAATCAAAATGCCAGCCAAACATATTTAATTTGGTGGGACACAGCACTCCAATGATAATTCAAAGACAAATCTGGTGGTGAAGAGCTGGAAAGAGAGTAGTCTACTAAATTCTAGAATGTTCTAAAAGTAGACTACTAAATACCAGGATGTACTACTAGATACTATTAGAAGACAAATTGTCTAGTAAACACTAGCGCATTATTTTTTACAATTGGCCAGTGGCACTGGCACCCTGACTATAAAAGCACAAATTTTCAGAACTAGATCAATACACAAAAGACTACAGAAGTCCTTTACATGCTCAAGTCAAGAAAGTGAAAGAGTGTTAATTAAACAGAAAGCAAGTTGAGGGAAAAAGAGTAAATTTTAGGTTTACAGATTATGCTATCCACCAAAATAAATTCTGGCTGTATTAAAAAGCAAAATCAATTTTAAATTTTAGTTTTAAAAATAGCTCAAAATAATAATAAGTAATTAGGGAAATATATTTTCAATATGAACCTGATCAGTAAAAGAAAGACTAACCATTTTAAATATATTAAATATTTAAAAATCTTTATCTGTTAATAAAAATAATCAATTTAAAGGTGATTGATAGGAATGTACCTGCACTGAATTTTCTGGTGAAACAATGTTTCCATTGAGCTAGGCACCTTCACCAGCTCGTGGGAAACTTCATCCCAACTCTGTGAGACAAGCCATCTCAGTATCTCTCTGTACAGATGCTACCCCACCTGCTCCCATAGACACAGAAAGCAGAGCCAGGATCAGGCCTGGTGGCTGCCCCGAAACTTACGCTTGAATCACCACTCTTGTTTTCTCCTTCAAATATCTCCAAACATTAAATTAAACAGGGCCAAATGTTTTGCAGTGTATTGACAATGCTCACTGAGCTTCTGCTATAACCCAAGTTGCCAGGGTCCAGTCCTGGGGAGAGTCAGGGTACCTGAAGGAGGTGCAGTGTAGGTGAGAAGAATGACACTGGACCACAGATTGCGGTGAATCAGATGGCCACTGATCAGCTGAGGATGTGTTTATTTCCACACTTTTCTTATGCAATATTCAGTTTCCTTGTTGGCAGGGCATTACAGCAGGGAATATTTAGATATTCAGCAGAATACACAAATCTATTCTTTGTAATCACCTTGATATGTGTTTCACATCCCGTTCCCATCTATTACAGAGATCAACTATCCATACCATTGAACTTGTTTCTAAGAAATTATACTGCAAGCATATCATATCAAGTCTGGCACAGACATTGTGGTCAGGCAGTGCCCAGACTGGCTGCAATTGAGGTTACATAAATCAGTCATTACAAGTCACAAAGAGATCTAGGTGTCAGGAAAGTTTTCTCAAAACATAGGATGGTTTTGATCTTAAAACACAGCTATGTGTTAAACATTCAGCAAGGCATGTTTTCTTAAAAGACAATGTTTGCATATGGGCATTCTACTGTAGTAACCATTCCATTCTTTCTTTTTTTCCATTTTATTGATATGTGTAAGTGCAAAATTTAAGGTTTACAATGAAGTTGAGCATACGTATCTTGTCAAGGTGACAAGTACTTTCCCACTCTCCTTTTGTCCCATCCCTCCCTCGCCACCCTACCCCCATGTTTCACTTTGTTTTTCGTTTAAAGTTCCATGATATAGTTGTGGTCTGGGTCTCTCATATCAGAGAGACCATTTGATGTTTCACCTTCTGCTTCTGACTCACTTCACTAAGCATGATGTTCTCAAGTTTCTTCCATTTGCCTGCAAAAGCCTCCACGTTGTTAGACCTTACAGATGCGTAGTATTCCATGGCATCTTTTGCCTGCTGGGTCATGAGGCGCCAGGGAGGGCCTGCTGTGTGTTGTCTTATTGTAAAAGGAAGGTCATTGACATCCATCTATTAGACCCTTCCAACCCCCTCTACAGAGGCTCTAGTGTATGGCAAAGAAGGAAATGTACACAGATCAGGTGTTGTGATAAGGGAAAACAAAGATTCAGAGGAATCATGAGAGGTGACGTCAGGTGAAAGCTGAAAATTTTGGGGGGCTTTTGAGATTGAGGAATAAGCACAGAAATGTGGGAAAGTGTATAGCCCCCATGAGTAGGATCCAAGGCTACACAAGATATTCCTAGCAATAGCAATAAGATATCCAGAGACTGCAATAGCATCACCACCAAAGGGTAGGGTTATGGACGTTCCGGAGACAAACAGCAGGCTCCCAGGGCTTTGCCTCTGTACGTTCTGGCCACAACTGCTTTGCAGATGAAGCCATTGCTGGTGCCTCTAGATACCTTTCCCAGGAATGGAGTGGGCTCCTCGGACTCCACCACCAGGCCTGTGCTAGGTGTCTGGATGCCCAAGGGGGCAAAGGGCCAATACAGTGGCCACTAGAGCAGCGTGGCGCCATGTACACATACATCACTGGGCAGATTAAAGAAGCGGATGTTATTTTTTTTTTTTCAGTACTGAGAACGGAGCCCAAGGTTTTCACACTGAGCTACATCTCCAACCCATTTTTATTTTTCAGTCTTGAGACACAGTCTTAGTAAGTTGTTCGGCTGCCCAGAATGGGCTTGAACTCGAGGTCCTCCTACCTTAGCCTTCCAGAAAGCTAGGATTAGAGACCTGGACCACCAGACCTGGCCTGATACAATTCTTTTTTAAAAAAGTACCACTTTGGGTTTCCTTTCTGTTAGTGGAAGCTTATCCTCTGTTCTTTCAAAGAGAATCACCCTCTCTACGACTTAAACAAAACAAAACAGGCAAACAAGCAGGACATACACACATGCCAATTAATCTTAATTGTCAACTTCATGGGATTAAAAGACTTCTGGAGTGGCGCCTGGATGGGAAGGGGCACTGTTCTTCTCAGCGGACTAACCCAGTGATGTGGGTTGCTGTATTTGCTGTTGGGGCCGGGCCCAGATGGGGGGAGGATCATGGGAAGGGGCCTTGCGGAGACCAACCCTCCCTCGCGAGGGACCCCTGGGCGGGGCTCTCAGCTTCCACCTAGGAGCAGCTTTGCCCCTCCGCATCCTCTTGCTGTGTGTGATTCTTTAGAACCAGCAGGGCAGGACCTAAAACCTCGGAAACCACGAGCCGGATAAACCGTAGCTCCTTTGGTTGTCACGTGTTCTGTCTCGGAAACAGAAGCAGCGGGTAACACAATAAAAATCAAAAGTAGTAACTTCCACATATTTATTTCTTTAAATTTAGTAATCTCTCTTCATCTTAAAAGCTCATCCTAAAAAATACAAAACGAAAATAAAAGTATCACTCTTTAATTAACTTCTCAAATATTTATCTGTGCCTGTTACCTGCCAGATTCAGCGGCAGGATCTGGGGATATGAAATCTATTGCATCAAGGGAACTGGAATTGGCCTTAATGTTTAATAATGAAGAGTTATTATTACATTAATTTGGGAATATTAAAATTACATTCTGACATTATATAGCGTGAGACAATGCTAACTTCAAAAATATTAAATTTTGTATTAAGTTCAGCCGCTATAATATGTGTTAATAAAGGCCGTGGCTGGAAAAGTATATGCAAATATGAGAAGTTGCATAAAGGTTTGGAGATCATGGGTGATTTTTACTTCTCAAAATTAATATTGCTGTTCTTCTGCCTTTGTGATGAACACCAAAAAGAGGAGAAAGAGTTCATACAGCCAAGGAATGATAGTGGAAGAGATTAATAATTGATTACAAAGGGGCCTGCAAACATGAAGCTCTGGATAACAGCTCACAGAATCACAAACCAGAACTTGTACAATATCAAGAAGAGACTATTCCAGCTGTGTACAGACAGACTGTACCTGGCCTCTGGAAACACGAAGAGAAGTTAGCAGGTGGAAAAAAAGCTTGTACTGACATCTTGTTCCATATAACACTGTAATTTCTCTGAAATTACTGGCCCCCATACTCTCACTCACAATGCAGTACTTGCTAAGTGTTATCAAATTCGATTTATTCAGAATTCCCAGGGTCAAGTATTCAGCATAAAAACTGTATTTTAACTTACTTATAAAAATGTTAAAATACTTCAGTGGTGTGTGGTCCCTTTGAATCTTCCCACTACCTTCAGTTATCTGGTCTAATTATGTGCTCTTAAGTCAGCTGATTCACCGCTTTGGAGGCTGGAGCCCTCATTCTCCCAGCTCTTTTTTTAAACCGTATATTCCTCTTCTGCCTGTCTTATTACTGATACCTTGGTATTATTGAGTCAAGTTTCCTGTCAACAAAAAAGAAAAAATGCTCCCTAATGTAAGATTCGTGATTTCTTTTTGTGATAAGGACATTTTGAAAATGGCCACGCGAGGACAAAAGTCTCCATGGGCAAGCTCCCGCCATCCGTTGGGAGCAGGGGGTGAGTTCGACAAACCAAAACTAAAGATGTCAATGCTGTAGGCAAGAAAATTTTGAGCCTGGATGCTGTACAGCTACTGCACTTGATGTTCAAGTTAGACACGGGCTTGAGAGCAGGTCTGTGATGTCCAGCATGCCGATCTGGTAAGAAAGACCACAGCCTGGAGCCTGGTCAGAGGTTGTGGGCCCTGTAAAAATAGTAGCAAAATAATCTATTACAAAAGTACAGGGTGTTAGCTCAGCGTGGGTTCAATTTATTCTCGGTGTTGTTTTTGTCGTTAGAAAGGTGCTTATTCTGTGGTTCTTCTTTTTCAAATGTCTCTACGTGGACCCATCGCTCTTGGGCCAGACCAGAAATGATTCGGTGGTTTTGCTCTTCAGGAATGTGTCATCCACAGACTCCCTCTTTCCTTGCCTGGGGACTGATGGGTCCCTCAGAGGCTTTATGTAACTCCCTCCTTCTTTGCTTGGGGACCAGTGGGCCCCTCAGAGATTTTATGTGTCATTGCCTTTGGTATCGACTCACTCATTTCCTCTGTTCTTATATGTCTTCAGTGGAAGTCAGCCACCCAAGGTGTTTTCATTAGGCCTTCATAAAATGTCACTTTGTGGACACTTTCAGGAATCATTTCTATAGTTTGTGGCTAGAGAAGTTCCTCTGATCGTGTAGAGTCCCAGAAACCGTGAGGAAGAGGCATAGCGTCTCCTTCTGAGCATGAAAAAGGCACTTGGTGTGGCTTGAATGCAACTGCCATTTGCTGTTGATAATCATTCCTATTTCTCATTTGAGGAGTAAGAGGAAGGAGATGCTGTCTGAGTGGTTTCTTTCGAAAAAATATCTATCGCTTTGTGTATCCCTCTGCAATGCACACCTTATTATCCAGCTAACTTACCTAATATTTACTCCAGAGAAGAACTGAGATGATTTCTGCTCCCTAAGCAATTAATCAAAGGCACCAGATTTCCTTCAGATCCCAGCGTGAGCTGCTTGATACAGGCTGCACCACAAGACCTATGAGCAAAGACATTCCCAAAACAACATCTGAAATATCTCCCTCCAGTTCTCAATTATTTCAGGTGCCACAGGATGATCTGGTGATATCAAAGTTTCCAAAATGTCATACTAAACTCAATAGAAGTATAATTTTTATCTTTGAATTCATGGCAGAAATGAGACATTCACAAAGCAAGTGGTCGTAAGATGAAGAAGAGAAATTTAGAAAGTCTACGGGGATCCTACTTGCCAATTTTCATAGTGTAAATACCTACACCATGGCTAGTTTCAAGCTACTACCATGAAGCCAACCAGCTTGCCAAGTTTCTGAAATTTTAACAATTAGTTCTTTCGAATTGCTTGAGGCAGACTCCAGCTCAACCCTGGCAGTGCCCGATTAGCTTTGCTAATCATACTTGCATAGTACAACTGTTTTTGTTATTGCTTTGTGATTTTTCTTTTGATTGCTCATAATCATTTTCTTAGTCCTATTAATATATAAAGTATAAATAAATTGCTGTGTGGCTGATGTAGTGGCAGAAGTTCTGCCACATGAAAGAAGGGAAAGCCTGATGGCTATGACACTCCGTTTATCTTTGCTCCAATTTTTCTTGCATATAGCCTGATGAAATGAACAGTTCATAAACAGAGACTGGGAAATATAGCAATATTTTGACTTCTAAATATTTACAAAAGTTTCTCTTCATGTCAGGATGAACCAATAAAATGCTCCACATTTTTTCCAGCCAAAGAAGTTACTGTATTGTTTTAGAATAAGATGAAACTTAAAAAACCATGATGACTAAAATAAGGAAAGAAAGTAAGTGAGGGAAGTCCTGGGACTGTACACTAAGAGCGACACTGTACACCGTATATTTTATGATCCTTTGGCTTAGGAAGCACTGTGCACACATCCTCACGGTTCTGGATATTGTGCTTTAGAAGGGCATTGACAAATGGGAATGCATCCAAGGAAAGTAATTATCAGAGGAGATTATACTTCTGGATTGTTTACAATGGGCTGGAAACTCAATGATGGGACTTAGTAGTTCAGTCTTATTTAATTCTTTTTACTCTGCTATGATGGTATAGGCAAGGAAAATTATAATTGGAAAAATTGATTAATAATTTCTTCTCTGTCCTGTATCTGAGACTATATGGTGAAGCTTAGATTAAAACCAGGCAGTCTGCTTACAGAAGCTTTGCCTTGGGGCTGGGAGTCAAGCTCAGGTGTTAGAGCATTTGCCTAGCAAGCACAAGATCCTGGGTTCAATTCCTCAGCACCATGTATGCCAGGTATAGTACACATCTTGTAATCCTAGCATTTGGCAGGAGAATTATTATGAGTTCTAGGCCAACCTGAGCTACATAGTGGGTTAGTTCAGGGACTTTAGGATCAGTTTGGACCACAGAGCAAGACCTTGTTTCACAAAAAAGGAAGGTATGCCTTTAAATCTCAGATGTATTACTCTTCAAACCATATTTTGTTTGGAGTGTAGACCAACCAGCAACATATCAAATGTTTCAAGCTCTAAAATTCCCCTCTAAGCTGAGTAGTTATGCCCATGGGATTCCTCAGAGGAACGCACTAAGGCAAAATGCAGAAAGATAACTTGGAGGCAATGGTAGGGTCACTTTTCACTTAGGAGGATACCAAAGTGGAAGAGACTGACTTGGGAGATTTTTATTTTCTTCATCAAGAGATGTAAGAAGGGGTTGGAGGAATGGTAGAGCGGTTGAAGAGCTTGCCTTGCAAGTGCAAGGCCCTGAGTTCAATTCCCCAGTACCACATAAGCTTGGCATGGTGGTGTATGCCTGAATCTCAGCATTGGGAGGCTGAGGCAGAAGGATTACTGTGATTCCAAGGCCAGCCTTGGCTATATAGTGAGTTCAGGACCATCCCAGGCTACAGAGAAAGATCCCATCTAAAACAAAAACAAATAAACCACAAACACACACACACACACACACACACACACACACACACACACACACACCTGACACACACACACAACACACAAGTACCAAGTACACATGAAGTACCAAGATTGGGCTACATGATTTGGATATTTCTAGAAAGAATGTGGACTGGGAAGCATAGCTTGGATTGGATAAATTCCCTGTGCTGCCTGTCCAATGCAAAGTGGAGATGGGCAGAGGTTTTGAGGATGGGAGGAGACAGGAGAACAGCTTGGGGAAGGGGAAGTAGAAACCATTATGATGTGATACGGTGGTGTGTCCATTCCTCAAGTTGAATGTAATTAATTTGTATCATATACACATACTAATAAAAATATCAATTATGAGGGGAAAGAGAGAAGTTAATTTAAATAAACTTAATTTAAAATTCAATCCTCAGTCACGTTAATCACATTTTGTGTGTTCCCATGAAGCTTGTGTCTGCCATGTTGGATGTGCTGACATTCAGCACGTTTCCGGTCCTGCAGAAAGCTCCAGGGCACCGTTTTTCTCAACTATGAAATATGCTTTCTAGAACTCTTTGCTTCCAATAAAACCAACATGAGAAATTATCTTGACTTCATGGATGAGGGAAAAAAAAATATGAGAACGCTTTTTCTAGCTTAGTGTGTCATGATCTCATGATGCCCACATACACGTTGGTCCACACCGACCAACGCCTCTGCCCACCGCGGCAGCCCCTGGGGCTCAAGCGTTTCCAGTACTTCCTCTTTGCCGCCGCAGGAGAACTTGGCAATGTGCGGTTTGGTGTGTAGATAATTATCATTTATTTCTGTCTTCCCTTTAATTTGTACGTGGAGCATTTCCTGAGATCTTTGAAAGCAATTGGGCCACGGTGCTTTGTGGGCAAGGAGAAGAATTACAGTGGTTGGGAGGAAGATAAATTGTGTTGTCAGCTAGATTATAGGGCGGGTTGCTGCTCAGTCCAAACTTGGGGTATGAAGAGCCATTCCACGGAAAACCCTTGCACAGACCGTCTTGCACAGCGCCACCTGTTGAGCACTGAGGGCATAGCAAAGGATGCTCTGGGAGAATTTGGGGAGTTTGGTGGGTGTTCTCATGGTGCTGCACCGCCACTGCTCTGGAGGACTTCCTCAATCCAGGACGGCTGAAATTTATTCAGCCAACACTCCGATGACTGATCTAAGCAGAAAGGCATTCACCTGACCGTGTGATACGCTTCTGGCTGCTCAGTAAATCAATTACAGATTGGCTGACATTCTAGAGGGTTCTGGCCCTTGTTTATAGTGTGTCTTCACAAGAAATAAGTCAGAAACAATCGCCTTGGGCTTATTTACGCTTTTATTTTGGGTAACTTGCAAGTAGGAACACTCGTGGACTCTTGTCTGTACCAAACCCTAAGATCGTTTCTTTGTAGCTTATCCCACTTAATTTGCACAGTGACAAGAAAAGCTAAGTACATCTTGACTTTAAAAAGGAAAAGGATGTGGTATAAGGATGTGACAGAGGATCTAGAAGTTACCCTAAGTCTTCAGAGCCTAGCTCCAGAGCTCTACCCACTGACACATATTAGGCGAAAGGTAGTGTAACACTGTAACTTGAAACCCCTGTTCCTAAATTTCCAGCACATCTCACTGGATCTCATCATTGTCACCAGTTTTCCTCTTGTTGCCCCAAACTGTGTCCTCAGTACCAACCCCACTCAGAGGCCACCAATGTGTAACTCGGTCCTTCTTCCTATGTTTGCACATGACATGTCTACTACCTAAAAACGGATTTCTCTCTTTCCTCATAACTCAGTGTGAATTTATGGCTTGTAAAATCATTTTAACAATCTTGCTCCCTAAAGAAAGGTACCTGCATAATGCCCACAGGTCATTCATTAGGAATGGATCCATTTGCCTTTAGAGCTTGTTTATCATACTGTTACTGTATCACTAAACAGTTTCCATGGCCCAAGCCTTTTAATGTATGCATCTTGCAAGTATTTAATTATATGTTTCTTTTGAAGAATAAATTTATCTTCAGCCACAAGTATTTTTATTATAGGACACCTGTATTTTTCACTGAGTGAACTTCTGGGTTCAAAATTAAGATCAGAGATCAGGTTAACTGGATTGGCTCTTTTAATATTGGAAATCTAAGAGGAATTTGCTAGTTTCTAAAAGCCTATATATTATAGAACCTTAGCATAGTTACAAATTCAACTTCATGTTACTTATTACACTCAGTATTTCTTCCATAACTGTAATGACCCTTAACCATTAAGAGACACCATAAGTCAATAGACAATGATTGTATACAACATATCAGCTGCACTCTACTTCTGTCCTATAAATTACTACTAGAATCACAGAGTATAACTGAGGGTACACGGAAAATAAATCATCACTGCAAGCCATTACAATAGGTTATTCAATTTGATGTGTAATATCGGTCTGACTCCATGTCATATTTATCTTTCAAGGAACTAATATGTCTCATTGTATTTACTAAAGGCCTAATGTTTGCAAATACTCAGCTTTTGAAGATCATGAAAGCTTCAATGAATGCCTACAACTGGGTCAGATATAATCAATGGAAGTCATCAGAGTGAAGAGAAATCCATTTTGAATGAGAGGAATTTAAGAAATTAAAAGTTATCCTTTAAAGTTATGAATTTTAACTTCTCTTGGAATTCATTTCTAAAATATCTAGCTTTTTTTTTTTTTGCCTCAACGGCCTCTAAGAATATCTGAGAATACTCTTGTCTTCATAAGGCAGATTAATGTTATGAAGAATAAGCACACAAGCAAGGCAGGCATAATTTTAGAGTGTAAACTTTGGAGCCAAACAGATTATTTAAATTCGTGCTTTCTCATTTAGGATGATTTGAGATACACAAAATATCAGACCCCCTAAGTGCCTTACACAAAGATTTTTTTGTTTTATATAAAGATGTTGGGGGACAGCATAGTTTCAGAATCAGTCAACTTTCACTTCAGCAAATTATCACAGAGCACGTTTTTACGACCTTTCACGTTTCCATCTTTGTGCTCTGGATTTGTTCTCGGCCTATGGCTGGACATTGCAGCAGTTGCACGTGTCAAAGCCAACCACAGCAACAAGTAACATCCAGAAAAAGAAGAGACTGTCTCTTCTGTGGGGTCCTTCGTGAAAAGATGAACCCTCCCAAAAGCTTCAAAATGGTCTATTCCTTCCATCTCATTTAGAATTGGTTAGCACGCTTACCCCTTAACCAGTCACTGGTGGGGGATGGGAACATCAGGGCTGTTTTACATCCATCAGGATTTTTTCCCCTGGAATGTGAGCACGTAACACATGACAGAGTGTGAGGAAAACCACGCTGTACTAAGCAGAGAGAAAGTTGATGAGTGCACAAAGAACTGTAGCTCACTAACTAGCTTTGAGATCCCGGCCACGTGTGTGAATGTCCTTCAGTCTCAATTACTAAATGAGAAAAATTGAAACAATACTTGTATCTTGTAGCAGAGTAAGAACTCTACAAGGCACATTGTCCTCCAGTGCCTGCCACGGAGAAATGTTGGTTTGTTTGGTTGAATCTGTACTGTGCTTTCCTATTGACGCTTCTTCTGCCAGCTCTTTGTGAAACGTACTGTTCTTGCTGGCTGGCTTTTGATACTTTCTGTGAATTTGCTTCTTGACAGGCACTACTGTTCCTAGACTTTCTTTCACTTATTTTCTGTTTCTGTCTTTGATTATTTTTCTTCTTTCTCTTTGTCCACTTCTATCTTTACTCTGCCTTTCTTATCTCTAAACACATTGTGTGTGTGTGTGTGTGTGTGTGTGTGTGTGTGTGTGTATCCGTGTTTAAAATATACTCGTGCATCCTAAGGGAGAGAATTTCTTCTACTTAGAAAACACCTTTCCATTTTGCACTTTAACGGTAACCAAAATACTTTCTCTCTGGATGCTGTGTGGTTATGTTACGCTTGTGGGTTCAACGCTACAGTTGCAGTCAAAAGATCATTGAGCACTTACGTTCAAGTTACTATACAAAGTGTGGGTAGAGGCGAAATAAAGCACAGAAAAGGCAGAAGAAATGTTGAGGAACAGCACACATTCGTGCAAAGAAATTGTGACTAATAGGTCGAAAATGCAGAGTGAGACCACATGTAAACAGCTTTAGTGCTGCACTAAAAAGTTGGGACTTAATATAATTCGTCATCAGGCAGGGGACAGAGTGGGATCATTAAGTGTGTTCAGCAGAGATGAGATAGGAGAAAATGTAATTATGGAACTCAATTTGGCAGTAGCAGAAAACAATAACTGAAAACAGTGTGAAGTGCTCCAATCAAGCGATTAAGGAGAGCCTGTCAAGTCAGGACACACTATGCTAAGGAAAGTTATCACCACTTAAGTAAACACAAGCGTACTTCTCATTCACATGACCTGCTCATTACCAGGGAGCAGGAAACTTGCTCTTCATGCTCCCAAAGGGATCCAGCATGATGGAGAAACTGTTGTTCTAAAATTTGACAATTATCATGCTAAAAGGAAAGAAAGCTCTAGAGGGTCTACTCTGGAAGTTCAACGCTTTGGCCCTGAAGTGACTCACACAGCAGTGTGATGGAGATGGCATATACTGGCTCATGAGAGCCAAATGTGTACAACCACTCCCAAATCCACATCCGGGGTGTCAGATTGGTAGAGATCAGCCATGGTGGGAATGCGTGACCTGTAGGAACTGGCAGATGCTGCAGATCTGACCCCCCCTCCTCCAAAATGCCCAATTAGTAAAATTTACCAATGCTTCTTTGAACTTACTTCACTTTTATTAATGACTCACTGACTCAACCAAAACACAAAGAGATTGAGAGTTAACCCTAAACTTGAGCTCACACTGTATACTTGTGACAGAAGACCATAAATATTGGTGAACAATACTGATAGCAACTACAATGAATCATGTTCAGTCATTCATACATTTATTCAACAACTACATGTGGGACGCTTGAGACTCTAACTCAGAAACAATAAAACTGAGAAGCAGAAGAGTGCCAAGCATGAGTGGGACGGCAGCTACCGCCTTTAACGTGGTCTTCATTGCCCCACGTGAGATACGACTGAAACACGGAGAGATGCGGTCAGAGGGCTTTTGAAGATGGATGTTAAGAATGCAGCAAAGGCAAGTGGACAGAACATAGTGAGTATGATGGCACTTTGCTCGGGTGGGAAGACTTGAAGGGGATGATACATGGAGTAGAAGAACAAATGACTTTAAAGGAATTACAAGGACTAGCACGACTGAGTTAATAATTTGGAGAGGGGTAGAAGAAGGGCGACAGCAGAAGGCAAGTGACAGGGAATTCAACACCGTGCAGACTCAACATGGATGAATAGGAAGGACACTGTGTCCAACGAGATACGTCAGATGCAAATGACAGGTGCTCTACGAACTCAAGCATTTGTGCAATCTAAGAGTCAAACTTTTAGATGCAGGGAGTGGAATGGTAGCTAACAGAACCTGGAAGAAAGTGCCGAGGGCTAGAAGACACAAATCTCAGTTACACAAACTAGATCTATGATAGGAACACAATGCCCATACCTAATAACGCTGCTTTATATACTTCAAGTTTCTAAGATGGGAGGTCTTATGTTAAATTTTCTTACCAAATAAAGCCAAAAGCACAAAATAACAATAATAATAATATAATAAAATACTCATATTAATAAACGGAGTAGAAGGAAACATAGGGAAGTGATGGGTAAGTTTGCAGCATGGATGGTATTGATAATTTATACCCCAAACTTAAGTCAACTATTCTTTGATAAAGTGATTTTAAATAAATGTATAAATTGCTCATAAAAACTTTAAAATGGCTGCAGTGATGAACTGTGACATTAGAGAACATGTAATATCATGAATAGATATAAGGACATTCACAGGAGAAGACCAGTCACCTTGAGTTTGGAGGAGGCAGCCACACAGACGTAGCTCTTACAGTCTGGGTTCAGTGCCTGCCAGTGCTGAGTGCATGTGAGAGGTACCTGCCCAAGGCTAGGGAACAGCACAGGGGAAAGCAGGGGTCAAGGGCATGGCAGTCGGGTGCAGGGAATGCCAAGTCAGGGGCAGTCACCCTCGAGGACTTCTCCTTTGGCGTTTTGGCCTCCCAGAACAGATCTATACTCTATTAACACCACACCTGGCCTTACCTTTTCCCTGACTCCTCCTTGTACTCATACCTGGTGGAAAAACTCCTTTTTCTTTCACTCCCTCTCCAAATTAGGAGTCTTCTCAAAGCAACTTTTACTGGAAGAAATCAACAACAACAGCAAAAATGCTAAATGTCTCATAATAGATGTTCTCAGAGAACAAACTGCTCATTGGAATTGAAATGTAACTGGAGCCTACATGCAAATAAGGTCACCCGCAGTCCTGAACCCCCTGATATGTGTACGCCTACTTATCTTCCCTGACATGTGTACGCCTACGTCTCATGCTCTCTGGTCCCATCTTTCTCATGTTCATTAACAGATTGGCGAGGCTGTTTATGTGAGTTGGCAAAGTGATGCTTCTTCTCCGATGGTTCCAAAATAGAATCTTAAGGTGTCAGGGAGGGCACATGTCTCCACACACTTTGAGGAGGAAACGAATAATTCTCTAGCAATGCACTAGAAATCTGCAAGAGAAAATACTCATGAAACGTTTTCCCCAATATACATTTTTGTGCACTTGCCCCTCTGACTGCATATCACATCTCAACAGGTAGAAAGGAATTGCATTGAAAAGTAATTAGAAAAAAAACACAATGTTCAAAAGATTTATCTCACACAAAATGGAGCAGTCAGGTTATCATGTGCAGAAAACAGGCTGCTTGCTTCTGCAATAGAGTTGTACGTTTTCCATGTGTAGGGAGTCCAGGGTGCATCTGGGAGAAGTCTATTATTTCTGGAATTATTTGGTATATACACCATTAGAGAGACACGAAGAAAGCTTTTACTGATTAAATATTTACCAGGGAAGGCTTGACAATTGCTCAGCCACCTCTTAAGTATTTAAATAAGTGGCGGAAGTGTCCCAGAGGAGAGGAAGTGGGGAAAATACGAGACATTTCTAGCAACTGTCCTTAATGCATTCCTTTATTATTTTTAAGTGCTAAAGCCATATGCATGCTGGCAGAATGCTCTACCACAGAGCCACATCTCCAGCCCCCTTAATGCATTCTTTATGACCTCTGGAATGCTAAGCAAATGTCGTTTCTGCAATGCAGTTCACACCTTTCTCTTTCAAGCCTCTACTTCAAGAAATCGTCCATATTCAGCAGCAAAGAGCCATGAATTTCCTGGTTTTGAAAAACAAAACAAAAAGTCAGATATTCCAAGAAAATCAATGAAGACTCCTGTGGCATGTGTGGATCCTGCATCCACTCACACAACACGAATGCACTGGGTATAGATCTCTGGGTTGGCAACACACTTACTGCCACGGGGATGAAGACAAAAGGCTAAGTCACCCGGAGAGTGACTCACATTTCAGTGGAAAGATTGATATGTACAGAGACAGCTAAAATAACCCAAGGAAGCCGGTGACAGGTGTCCAGGGGAGGCTTGCATAGGAGGTGCCATGAACAGGGGGTAGGGAGTGATTCTCTCTCTCTCTCTCTCTCTCTCTCTCTCTCTCTCTCTCTCTCTCTCTCTCTCGGGTCTTACTCTATAGTCCAGGCTGGTTCTGAACTCACTGTGGAGCCCAGGCTGGCCTCAGACTTACAGCAATCCTCCTACCTCAGCCTCCTGAGTGCTGGGATTACAGGCATGTGTCATCATGCCTGGCTAATTTTTTCCTGTGGTGCTAGGGGTTGTGTGCACACTAGGGTATGCCCCAGCCCTGAGTAATATTTTGCTGGGGAAGACAGAGAAATGGTCAATTCAAAAGTGATTGAGTATTTGAATTTGGGGGAAATGTTTCCTGAAACAGGCTATCATATCAGCAGGCAGAAAACAGTGTCAAGGAGGAAGACAGGGCAAGCAGATGAAGGCAGGTAGGGGACGACCCGTGGCTCCTACGGCTACCACAGAATTTTTTTTTTTTTTTTTTGGAGAAAAGTAATACCGACCAAACTATTTTTTTGAAAATGGAGAGGCCATTCTGTGGGCCCAAGTGGTCCTGAAGCTCACCCTGCCTTCGCTTCCCAGGTCCTTCTTAAGGCTAGGCAGCAGAGTGCAGCAGACTGACAGCAAGCCAGTCTGTCAGTTACCCCTTGATTTTGAGCAAGTGACTTCCTTCCTCAGAACATTCCTTCAAAAAGTCCATTTCTGTGCTTAGGTAACCAACCACTGCCATTGCTGATGAATCTGACCCACGGTAGTCAATGAATTCCCCTCATTCTTGACTCAGATGTACATTTGAAGACTGTGTATCAGAAGGACCACAAGCGATGACAACAAGACAATAGAAACGTGCTGCCCCACAGTCCTGGAGACCAGCAATCCAAACTCGGCCAGCAGGTCCTTGCTCTCTCTACAGTCTGTAAGAGGAGAGTACTTCCTTGCCTGGCTAACTCCCAGTGTTTGCCAGCAGTCACTGGTGTTCTTCTGCACGCAGGTGCATCTTTCCATGGTCATCTTCAACCTGTGTGTTCATGTTTCTCCCCCTCCTCTTGTGTTGCACGAAAGGTCCCCCCAATTTCTGCATGATCGCTTCTTCACCACTTACATCAGTGAGGGTTTTAATTCCAAAGAAGGCCACGTCTGAGGCACTTCAGTGTATTTCTGGGGACACAAGGCAACCTACAACAAGTCGGCCCAGAGTGGCTAAATTTCATCATTCTGCAATAGGGAAAATAGAGCATCCTGTCCGCAGATAGAGACAGTGGGAGTACATATGCAAAAGGGGTGGACAGCGGAGGGCGTGCAACCGCCGGGGAAACAAGTGGACAGGGCAGCTCCATGGATGCCAGCCACACTCCTGCTCCTGACGAGAAGCCTTGCCGCAGATCACGGCCTCGGTGGCCATGGGAATCCGTGCAGTCCTGTATATTAAGAAGTCTCCTTCTTGCAAATTACTGTATTCTGATTGGACTCTTTTATTTGCAATCTGAAGAATGGTGTATAAGAGTAGGTATGTGTCGCCTGTGCTCCAACAGGCCTTACGTGTCTTCTGGAACGTCACCTGCCATTTCTACAGTTATGGCTGATGTCCAGTCCTCAAACTGCTGTTTGTGCTCTTGTTGCATTTTCTTGAAATGAAAAGATAAATTTCTATTGGCCACTTGGGATTCTGAGGACCTCAGTGTGCTTGGCACCCTGCCTTTAGAAAACTATCTAGTGACATACTGTTTCTTGCCTTCAGTTGCTTTTCTAATTTTTAATTTTTTATTATTTTTGAGGCAGGGTCTTGCTAGGCAGTCCAGGCTGTTCCGGAACACACAGCAATCCCCTTGCCTTGGCTTCCCAAATGCTGGAATTACAGGTGTGTGCCACCCCACCTGGCTTATATGGTGATGTACAATCGAACTTAGGGCTTGCACTTGGTACGCAAGTGGTTTAACCACTGTGCCGTCCCTCCATTCCTAGTTGTCTTTTTAAAAGTGCAGCTTCTTTCTCTGATGCAGATGCACTGGAGCTGGGCTGTGTGGACAGCTGAGCGCAAATACCCCAAGCTGCATTGCAGATATTCTTCTCTACTGGGATTCTGTGCAGTGCTCAAACATTAATTACATATACTTCCCTTTCCACTGCAGTACCCTCAGTACTGAAGACCCTTCCGGGAGGCTGAGGAATCGGATTTTTACGGCTGATGAATAGACATATTCCAAGTGTTTTCCGTTTGCCTTGTCATCCTCTCCCTCTCTACGTGTATTCACACTGCGCTGCACCCCAGGGAACCAGCTTACACAGACCCCCGGAAAGGGCATTCCTTCCTCTGGCTTCCGAGCAGAATCCACCAAGTAGGACACCAGTAGGATGCGGACTTAGATTGGGTGAAAGGAGGGAGGGGAGGAAAACCAGGGCATTTGTCTTTCCAGCTTGCTTTCCAAGGCTGCTGTCAGCCGGAAGTGACAACTTCTGTTTCCTGTCCCTCACCACAGTCCGCTGTCTGGCTCAGTAGCTGTTCTTTCTCTTACCTCTTTCAGTCTAGAGAGAGCAGCAAGCTCATGTCACCTCTCAAAATGTTCCTGCACTCCCCACACTTGTAAACAATCTCAGACTTAACACACTTTGCATGAGTATTTCTTTCCTGCTGGAATCCTGCTTCACACAGACCCTTGGACTTAACATGACCAGTAGTGACTCCAACAAATGTCCCTCAGCTCCAGAAGAATTTTGGATCCTTGTTTTAATGATCCTCAGGAAATCTAGGACACCTGCTTGCTCCATACTGGTGGTAGCTTTCGGTCACTTCTCTAAACTAGAATTACCTGAGGGAGTTTTAAGAATCCCAGTACCCAGGTTGCTCCCTGGATAGACTAGATCAAATTGTATAGATAAATATCAATCCTATAGGAAGGCAGTATACAGTTTGTAGACAAGGAAGCTGAGTGTTAGCAACTCCACGTTTTCCTAAAGGTAACAGAAATAAGGATCTAAATTCAGTTTCGCTGAGTGTTGCTACAGGACCCTCACCAGCACAAACCCTGAAGTTTCTGCTTGTTTACTTTGGCCCATCCTGACTCTATTGTTGTACTATAACTTTTGCAGGTCAGAAACAATCCCTTCTCTTTGGATTCATGCCTTCCTACAATGTCAGTTACAGCTCAGGTACACAGAGGACATTTATTTAGTAAAATATGTGGCCTTTCTTACTGTATACTCTATGAGACTCAGAGGAAGAGAACAATTTCTTTTTTTGGTGTCCTCTGGGGAAACAACTAAAAATATCCCTTCTCTTGCACAGTAGTGTGTATTAAGATATTTTATGGGAAAAAAGCGCTAGCTAAAATTGATATTGATAAAATCATTTTCAAAATGTCATTCACTGTACTTGTCCAGAAAAATACATGAAAATGAAGTTTTTATCTCTGAGCACCCACATAAAAATCTCCAGATGTATATCAAGATGATATTCATTTAAACACAGAATATATGTGTTATTTGAATATATGTGTTAAAGTATCCTTGTGAGGATTTCAAACAATTCCTCAAATTTCTCAACATAAACTGTTTAAGAAATAACAGATATATCCAATGAGTAAAGAATAAGAGTTGAAGATCATTCCCTAGGTTGTACATTAACATTCAATCTCTGTAACAATCTTCATCGTGCCCAACCTGGACACGTGAGTGACCTCTGACCTGCCAGCCTGCCCTGCTTCCTACCTTTCCACCACTCTCCTGCAGCAGCCATGTTGCCCACTTAGCAACCCAAGTCGTCACCTCAACTTAGGCGAAGGCTGAATGATAATGCCCGATGAGCTGTCCCGTCATAAAAACTACAAAACTGGTAAAAATAATATAACACAAACGCCTTTTTTTCAGATGTTAAATAATAGGCAATGCAAGATCCTGATCTCTGGGCAAGAAGAAAGAAAAGTGGTGAGTGTCACCATGGATTTCTGCCTAGCGTCATTTCTAACATTGAGTCTTTGGGGAGAGAAGCCCTAAGCAGAGCCTGGCATTCCTGAAGCAGCAGGAGTTTGCAGGATGGGGAGCCATACAGGGGGGAAATGCGCAGAGGAACAGCTCTGAGAAGTACGCAACGCGGCCTTGAGGCTTGAGCCAAATCAAGAGCTGTGCGTGTGCAGATAGGGACCATTCGACAACGCACAAAGAGCAGTGAGAATGGACAGCAAGGGGAGGTCGCGGGTCTGAGCGCTACAAGAACTCACACTTCAGTGACAGCCGCTTAGGTTCCAGAGCAGCAGAGGGAAGATTCTGCTGTTCTTCTGGTACTCTGTAGACATCTCAGCACAGCCAGGCTTCACGAGTGAGTGTAATCTACCCCAAAGCAAAGCTGTGCTCGATCCGTCTTACCGGCGCTGACAGGCAAGGCTTGAAGGGTCAAGCTGTCCCAGAAGTAAGTTCCTGCCTCTGAGAACACGACACAATAGACTATTACAACAACTAAGTTCAGACACTCGACAATTTAGTTTCACAATGTCTGGCATAAAGTAGAAACTACTAGGCTCACGACGATGCAGGAATATGCAATTCATAATTGGGGAAAATCAGCTCATAGAAATAGACCGAAGTGGCAATGATCCTGGAAACGGTAGAGACAAGAACACTGTCACATGCATAAACATGTTCAAAAACATAACATAATGTGAAAACAGAATTTCAATAGAGAAAAAAACATAAAACCAGAAAAACTGCAGTATAAACAGTCGATGAGCCTCTTAGGAGGTCCAATATTATACAAGAAAAGGCTGGCCAATAATCACAGGAATTATCCAAACAGAGGACCCAGAGATAAAAGACTCCCATGTTCTAAGGTAGTTTTGATCACTATTTTGGCAATTATAGTCTATTGTTGATTCTGAAAATGAATTAAATACTTACTCAAATAACAAAACTATACATGCAAATGTGTCAAGAGCCACAAGAGAGACAGAAGCAAAGTTCTAAGAAAGATCAAAAGTGAGTGCATATCTTGTGGAAGGAATAAGAAAGGGCCTAACGGAAGAAGGATGGCATTTGCCGGTGTCCCAGTCTCCCAAACAGCATCCATTTAGTTACTCAACAAGTATGTACTGAATTTCAGTGGCTTTCTAGTGAGCGGGTTGTTTTCAGGTTATAACAAAAAGCAAATGATCCTTTGTACTCATGAAAGTGTTTAAAGTTTGAGAAAATGCTCTCACATGGAAAAGAAGGGGCCATTCTCAGATAGAAAGTAGTGTGAACTACATGGAGAAAAGTTGGAGGACATGTTGAAAAGGTAGTTGAGACAATACTGTTTGTCAGTCTTGAAGCATAATACTATATACTATTACCTTATTTATGAAAAATAGTAACACTAGAAATACTAGCCAATTTTACCGAACATTTTATTATGTGCCAAGCAATGTAATACATAGGACTAGGTTCTGTGCATCTTTTATCTCATTAGGCCTTTAAGAGTCCCACTTAGGCAATAGCTAAAAGTATTAGTAGAATAACTAACAGTTTTAAAAAGATTAAGTAGCTTTCTCTAAGCTTTAAAAGTTGTTAAATATTAAGAGGAAGACAAGACAAGCCACATACAGGGAGAAAAATGCATATACGATAAAGGATTATTATTTAAAACATACAAAGTGCTCTTTAAAATCAACATGAAATGACCTAATTAAAAACTAGGCCAAAGACCTAAGTAGGCACCTCACTGAAGAAAACATACAGATGGCAAGTAAGCATATAAAAAGATGCTCCACTTCACACATGTGCCACCAGAGAAATGCCATTTAAAACAGCCACGTACCACTACATGCCTATCAGAATGGCACACATCCAGAAAAGTGACAACACCAAATGCTGGCAAGAACATGGAGCATTAAGAATGCTCACTGATGGCTGGTAGGAACGAGAGATGGTCCGGCCAATTTGGAAGACAGTTTGGCAGTTTCTTACAAAATGAATCCTACTCTTACCACACAATCCAGCAATCACAGCCATTGGAATTTACCCAAAGGAACTGAGAACGTATGTCCACTCAAAAACCTGCACATGGATGTTTATAGCAGTTTTATTCATAACTGCTAAAATTTGGGAGCAATTAAGATGTCCTTCAGTACACAAATGGATAAATAAACTGTGGTACATCCAGACAATGAAATATTACTCCATGCTAAAAAAAAGAGAGCTATCAACTCACAAACAAACACGGAAGAAACTTAAACGCATATTACTAAGTGAAAGAAGCTAATGTGAAAAGGCTACATAAAGCATGATCCTAATTAAGTGATATTCTGGAAAAGGCAAAACGATGGAGACAGAAGAAAGATCAGTGTTCTCAAAGGACTAGGAAGGAGGGAGGGATGGGTAAGTGGACACAGAAAATTTTCACAATGATGACCCTGTGCTGTGTTGTGTAGCACATGATATTATAAGGTTGTCCAAAACCACAGAATGTTGGCACCAAGAGTAATTCTAATATAACCAAAGTCTCTGGATAGTCCTAAGTCAATATTCGTCTCTTATAAGACATTATACTATTCTGGTGGGAAACACTGATTAAAGGGAAGGCTCTCCATGTGATTGTGAAAATAAGGGAACTCTATACCTTCCATTAAATTCCATTAAAAATTGTTTAATAATTCAGCTTGTCTAGAGCCTAACCAATCTGACACCCTCTGAAAAGAAGTTCTTTTAAAATAAACCCCATTACTGACGACATGTCCTTATTTTCTGGAACACAGTGCATGCTCCAGTCCCTGATTATTTACTTCTATCCCTAGTTTTACACTTCCCTTATTTGTTGCTTTACCCAGAGGGCTCAATTTGACCCCCTGACACCATGCTTCCGGGCCATTCACTGAGCCTCTCACCGCTTGCTTTCCTTCTTTGACCAGCCCTATTCCTCTCTGCATTGATATTTATGGAGCTGCTCACAACACCCCTGGGATTCATGGGGCCCTCTGGGGAGGTGGTGCGTATGTGTTAGTTCTGAATTCCCTGAAATGCTTGCTCTGTTGAAACAGTCAAGGAAATGGTTTCCATCCTTACCCTACTTGCTTGATTTCAAATCCAGGTTTACAATACTAAAGAGCTCTGCAAATACGTCAGATGGATTGCACCTGTGTCATTGACTCATTGTTTTTTTCCATTCACTCTCTTCTCAACAAGTAGAGAGCATCTCTCTTGGTGAGATACTGGGAATGCAATAACGGACAAAGTAAGTCCATCTCTGCTTCCGTGGCTTTACCAAGTGAAAACGGCAAGGATCGCAGACAAATAAATAAATAAACAATAGCATTACAGAAAGCCACAAGTACATGAAGAAAGCTATTTTCACCTTTATATTAAAACTTAATCAATTAATAAACTGTTATTTATGTTGCCTAACTGACAGCTAAATACAACTAAACAGAGTGTAAATATTTGCTAATAGTTGCCTTCTATATCCAGGGATTTTGGCTACTATAATATATATTACACGGACCCAGGGTGTTTTTAAATACTTGCTTATCAAGAAAGTGAAAAGGAATATATTTTTGTAATAAAAGTGCTGTTCAGCCAGGTGTTACTTTTACAAAGCATAAGAAATAGTCGATCTAAATAGAGGGAAAGTTGATTCTGACTCACAGTTTTGGAAGTTCCAGTCCAAGCTCCATTGATCCATTGCCTTGGGCCTGTGCTGAGGCAGCACGTAGGGTTAACAGAGCATAACAAAGGAAGATGCTCTCCCCATCAAGGGTACATTTCCAACAACCTCACTTCCTCTCACTAGGCCCCACCTGCTGAAGGCTCTCCCATGTCCCTGTATTATCATGGATGGGGACCTAGCCTTCAACACCAAGTTCTTCAGGACATTTCAGACCCAAATGTAGCAGCAATCAGCGTAACTCATACCCATGAATCATGTAAATTAGAAATCTACCTTTTTGCTTCAAGGTTGGCTCAGCTATTCCTCAGTGTTTCATTTGAAAACAGAACTAGGTTTTTTTTGTTGTTGTTATTGTTATTTGCAGTTGCAGGAAGTCTGATACCTGTACCAAGTTTATACTTGGCACCTAATAGGAGATCCTGAGTAATAATTTCCCTTGGTGGAGTCGGGAAAAAAAATCTGTGACCTGCTGAGTTAATCTACCTCTAGAAGAGATTCCTGTTAAGCGTTTTGTCCCTGTGGAGATCATAACTTTGGGTGGCATTCTAGATCCTAATGCCTTGGGCAGAGAAAGCAGTTCTGGATTTGTAAAGAGATTTGTTTACTGGATGGAGTCCCTTCTGTATATGAGCCCAGAAAGCAAGGGACCAGAGTGCCATCTCCTCGGCTTTACTGTTTTTTTTATCCCCATCAGAAGATGGGGGAAACTTGTAGCAAATAAAACTGCCACCACTTTTATTCACACCAGAGTCTAGTCCTACTTTTCTGTCGTTCTTGTTGTGAAGATACATCCTGAATACTGCAAACTTTGTGGGACAAGAGAAAGAACTCGGAGTAGAGAAGTAACTTCCCCAGCCCAGGGCACTGGGCCCATCTGCTCCCTCCCAATGCGGCTCTGTGATGTGATACGATTTGCATGCCTTCTCCAAGTGCACTGCAGGTGGCAGCCAGGATCTCGCCCTGTCCCAAACACACTTGGGCAACATGTGTGTCTTGCATGCAACACTGCCAAATTCTGAAAGGACTGACCCACGGTGCAGAAAAAGTGACCCTAAGGGGAAACACCAGCTGAGTAGCTTCTAAGGAAACTGTCTGGGGTATGAACCATCCTCCGGCTTCTTTTTTCTGCTCTGAGCTGCAGGTGTCATTCCAGGTCCCAGCGGGATATTCTGTGAATGGATACAAATGCTGTATCACCTCCGCAGAGAGCTTTTTGGCACTGGCCATTCTGTTTAAAATTATACACCCTCCTCCGAACTCTAGCGTGCACACACCCCTCTCTTTTATTTTTCAGCACAGTGCTTATCACCATCTGGCATACTGCATGCTTTACTTATCCACATTTTTATTGTATTTCCTCCTCCACTAAAACATAAGGTTTACAAGAGTAGTAAATGTTTCCTGCTTTGCTCGTTGCTACCTCCCCAGTATCTGGAAAAGAACTTGGCATGCTAAAGAGCTAAGCTGAAGCCACAGAGGCTACAATTAAATACACCCTAACATCTGAGCCCAGATGTGAAGTCAGACAAGAAGTCAGGGAGGCCTACTAGTGACATACCAGAAGTTTTAGACGTCCGGAGAACCCAACAGCCGACGGGTTCCTTCCAACGGTATCCTTGTAGTCAATGATTCTATAACTTGTAGACGTGCACAATGGCTGCTCAGAGTGTGTGAATTATGGTCCAAAGGGAGAGATAAGACATGGTCATTTAATTATTCTTCATCAAAGGAAAAATGACCAAAACCAAAGGGCCCATCAGGCTGTGGTCTGTTACTCCCTGGCCTGGAATGTCAGCAAGCAGTGGTGCAATGTTACATAGACGGAAGACAACTCATTTGACCCTCCACCAGGCAACACTCCAAACCCAGTGCTTTAATGACTTTAGGTCTAGACTAAAGAATTCTTTCCCTGGAACTCAGACATGCCACATTGGGCCACCTTAGCCACAAGACAAGTGGACTGGCATTTTATCTGATTTCTCAGTAATAGGATTGCCAAAGAATTTCTATTGATAACATATTCAATCAAGCAATTAGCTCTTTAGTGTCTCTGTGCTAAAATGAACCTTCTGTGTGACACATGAGTTTGCCTCCTCTTTTCAAGTTTCCATCTCTACAATCTGCTATGAATTTCCTATCTTGGTCATCCCTCTGTCTTCAAGACCAGATGCTTTTCATCTTGAATGTGAACCTAACTATGGTTACTTTGGCTATGGAATCACTGTTTTTATTTTCAACAGAATATTTCACGAGGGTACCACACTTCAGGAAAATGAGAAATTAGATTTCATGCTTCAAGAAAGAAACTCAGTTCTCACATGGCTCAAGGCCAATGGTGCCATGGCTTCATTAACTATGGAAAATGGTGACTGGCATTCAAACTACAAGAAAAAATTCTTTTCAGGATGGCTAGCTTTCTTAGATCTTTCCATGAACCCATCTGTGAGAGACAAGGGCACCAAGAAGTGGAAACAGTGCAGATGTTTGATTAATTAGCTAGTGTTACCACACGAAGTACTGGCACAAGAGAGCAAAACCAGCGAGATGCACCATCTCACAGTGCAGGGCTACAAGTCCAAACAAAGATGGCTGCGGGCTGACTCTTTCTGAGCGCTGCAAGGGCAGAATCTCTGCCAGGCTTCCTTTTTTGAAATAATGATGGCTGTCTTTTTCAGTATCAACATGTGCATATTTAACCTCTGTGCATGTCTGTCCCTAAAGGTGCCCTTCTTAATGACCTCATTTTAATTAATTATATCTGCAATGATCCCACTTCCAATTGAAGTCACATTTTGAGGTACTGGAAGCTTGAACCTCAAAGTAAGCTTTTTGTTTTGTTTTTTGTTTTGTTTTGTTTTGTTTTTTGGTGGTAGCAGTGGTGCTGGAGATTGAACATAGGGTTTGCGAATGCCAAGCAAGTGCTCTGCTAATGAGCTACATCCCAGTCCAGCCAAAATATAAATTTTGAGGGGACATAATTTAACCACCAACAGATGTCTGTTTCCCCGTTCTGGTTTTTGAAAGAGAGAGATAGAGAACAAGGAAAAAGCCTTTGCAATCAAAAAGAGCAGAAACTGTGATTAAGATACATTGGGAATCCAGCTAGTGGTCAGTGTCCAATAACCCAAGCAAAGCAACAAATCAGTCATTGGTCTCTGGAGATGGCCGCTGTCTGAAGAACGTGGAGGCATCTTTCTGAGGCCACACAGTCCTACATCGGTGGGTATTCAGCCTAATCAACATCATCCTTTTTCAAAGTATTGAATTGATAAATAACAATTGTTATGTATTTATTGTGACAATACGATGTTTTGAAATGCACAGCGTTGTGGTGTGGCTGAGTTAAGCTATTTAGTGTAGGTACCGTCTCATATAGTTACCTGTTGTGGTGAGAGTGCTTACAGCCTACTCTCAGAGATTTTGAAGAACACAGTACATAGTTATTGACTACAGTCACTATGTTGGTCACTAGATCTCTTGACCTTATTTATCCTATCTGATTAAAATTTTGCATGTATCTAAACTCCTCCATTCCATTCCATAGCCAAATACCTCTTTAAGATGATCACTGATGATATTACCAAACTATAAACCAAGCAGAAAGGGAACTCAACAAGTTCTCCCAGTTAACACAGACTGTTTTATTCAGAGGGAATCTGACCCAAGAAAACCAAACACGGAATCTATAAATATTTTTTGTTGTTTTGTCGTGCTGTGTTTTTTCAAATAGCACTAGGAAGGCTCACTTAGTAAGAACTTTCCTAAATTAGGTGCTAAGGGGGTACTATTGCAGATTGCTATGAATGTCCATATTGTTGATTGCCACAGATGGCCACAGATCATCAGTCCGTAAGTGCGGCTATTAATCTGGAATAAAGAACCTGTAATTCACTAAGGTACATCTAAGGATGGGGGGGGGTGTCTTTTCTTAGGGCTTCATAATGATGTCTAAAAGATCTGGCTGAGAAAACTTTGAGGCCACTGTGAGATGAAGTCTTTTGTGTTACATGGTGTGACATGCTCACAGTAGAGCACACATAGATACTATTGCAGGCTGAACCTGGACTTAATGATGAATGTCCTCACTAG
Source organism: Ctenodactylus gundi (assembly GCA_004027205.1). Lineage (NCBI taxonomy): Eukaryota > Metazoa > Chordata > Mammalia > Rodentia > Ctenodactylidae > Ctenodactylus > Ctenodactylus gundi. The sequence continues at coordinate 76,180 of PVKB01006020.1, forward strand.
GGCATGAGCGCATGAGCAAAC
>PVKB01006021.1:0-76758 GCA_004027205.1 Ctenodactylus gundi
AGAGAGAGAGAGAGAGAGAGAGAGAGAGAGAGAGAGAGAGAGAGAGAGAGAGAGAGAGAGAGAGAGAGAGAGAGAGAGAGAGAGAGAGAGAAAGGAAGATTGTTTGAATCCAGTCCCATGGCACAGGACTGTAATCCCAGCACTCTTGGAGGTTGTAACATGTAGATCACAAGTTTGAGGCCAGTCTGGGCAAATTAGTGATTTGGTGAGATGCTGTGTCAAAATCAAAAATAAAAATGTAGCTCAGCATTGAGGGCTTGAGCTCAATTCTCAGTACCACACACCACCCAATGCCGTTTGAGCACAGAAATGGGTCTGGCTTTACTTCATACACCCAGTACTCAATGCTGGGCCGCAACACGGAATATACATAACAAGTGTTAAGTGAATCGAGTTATGAACTGATGAATGATGCATGCGTGCCATGGCTTCTGTTGTCTTTCGTCTCCATCATCCTCCTAACAGTGATGGTGGTGGCTTCCTGCTGAGAGGTCCGCTCATGGTTGGGACAAAATCTGTCTCTTTGTAAATGCATGAATGCTCTGTGTTTTATGACCCTCACGCACACATGGCAAATGGCGCCGTTAATGGGTTTTACTTGCATTCTGCTTCATGAACTCCCAGTTGTGTCTCTGTCTGCTACATCATTTGTTCTTCGCTTGCTCGTGCCACTGTGTCCTGAGAGTCTGGGATGTTGGTAGGGCAGAAGAGATGTTTCAGAAGCTCTGTTAAGTGACCTGGAAGAAATAGTCAGTTTGTGGATGGTGATTCATACAAATTATCTGGTGTCTTGCTGGGGTAAGTCCCTCAGCTGACAGTGCACTGGACACTTTGGACAACCATTGCTTGTAAAGGATGCACCTTTAGGAGTTTAACAACAATTCCCTCAGTGGTCAAGGTGGAAATTTCTCTTGAGTAAATTCAGAAGAGTTCAGTAGGTGAGCTTGATTCTCCAGCTGCTAGAATGTGCTGCTTCTTACAGTTTTTTTTTTTAATCTTTCACTCTGCCTCTACCATCTGCCATTGTTTTGTAGTCCAGGTGTGCAGGATTCTCCTGTTCGCTTGAAAATGTGACTGTTATCCATTCATTTGTACAGTTGTAGCTTATTAGATTGCTGATGGTTTGACTGACCATTCCTCAAGCTGTATGCTGCTTCTTCAAGAGGAATGAGAGCGAGCTAATCTATTTTATAATTATTATTTTACATTTAACTACTTTCTTCCAGTCAACTTACAACATTATTACTTTTCTATGTAGTGTATTCTCATTTATCTGGTTTATTTTTAATGTAAAATGTATCATATGGGAAACCAGGGCCATGTTCCTGTACCTTCATATCTCATTTCTGGTAACATGCTGTTAGGGAAGGCTTGTCTGGCCTGACCCACAACAAGTTAAGATTCCCTTCTTTCTTTATGTACTATTTTATCAAGTGATGCTTTATTGCAACTTTTGTGTCTGTTTTTCTGAGAAGTGAATTTGGGTTAGATAGGTCTTTTTACTTGTATCATTTCACTTAGTAGCACAGTTAGCAAGCGTTTGAAAACTAACAGGTGCACAGTAAAGACGTGGAGCCTGGTTGAGCAGCTACCATCCTTTGAGCTCCTTATGTCAGTGCTACAGGTAAGTCCAAAAAGAAAACAGGAAGGAAGAGCTAGAGAATATCCTAATCAGCTGCTACTTCTCTAGAAGGCTGAGTTAGAGGTAAGAGCACCAGATTTGCAGTTGGAAAATGTGTGTTTCAGTATCACAGTTACTAGTTTTGGTCTTTGCTTGCTGTAATTTTGAATGTCACCTTGGAAAAGCCATGTCTATGCACCTTTACCATCCACAATACGGAGATATTAATACATCCTGGCGACCTCATAGGTGTGTTGTGAAAGCCATGTATGAGGGCACTTGAAGGCATTTGATAAAATGCAGAGCAGTGTGCAAAAAGAAGTTTGGAAGTTGTTTCTGCTCATTGACATACTCAGTGCATACACACAGGTCATACGATGTATTTAATTTAGTACACTCAACTGCCATTTGAAAAATGATCCATCACGTAAACACATTGTACTGTAAAATGGTGATGAAGGGACTTGCCTTCTGGACCTAATCAAGGCTTTTGCGATCTCTCCAGGATGAAAATATGGCAGGTTACAAGAAAATAGAAAGCATATAAATAATTGCAGCATCATTTTGCAACAGTGGTTTCTAAGTGCCTCTTTAGTCCCTTCCCAAAACTATATTGGATTCTTGGTCTTCATATATACAGGTGGCCTCTGACCAAGTTGGACTGTCTACATAAGAGCTCTATTGAGTTATTCCAAAGGAGTTTCACAAGCTTGCTCTCCTGATATGAGGTCACAGAATTTAGTGGCTTCCAGTACACCAATGCAGGTTCCAGGAAGTTGCCTCAGACTCCCCTCCCCTACATCATCTGCGGAGAGTCTTTTGATGTCTGTGTTAGGTGGCAGATTACTGATCAAAAATGTTATTTCTCTAAAACAGCCTCCAGTGACTTAGAAATGCTCTCATTTAACTTTTAATTATGAATGAATATCATTTCACTTTCTTCTTATCTTTGCTAATTTCTCCAAAGCCTCCTAATATTAACTACCACTATCTCTTTTCTGGACATACTCAGCAATGTCTCAGAAATTGAATTATCAACCTATATTCTGGAAGGATTGGTATACAGACCCTTTATAGGTCTAAACTATTTTCTTTATCTCATGGGACAGGGTTTTGTTTTCTGACTATGACCTTAAACTAATTTTATAGCAATTGGCTATACCTATCAAGCACTTGAGCTAATTTGTTTCTCTTACAAAATTGTAAGGTTATTATGCTTTGAAATATTCCACATATTTAAATTTCATCCTCTTAGTCCTTTTTTTTTTAAGTCACAGTTACTTAGTGTTGTAGAGCTGATCTGCTAGAAACTGAATGTGATTTAAACAAAAAAAAAACCTTACTAGTTCTTTGGAAAAGGGCGGATAGTGAACTGAAGGACAGAAATAAAATGGGAGTAGAGATATCAAGAAAAGCATTGTTAAATTGTTGCAGACCTCTTTCCCGAGCTCCTTGAGATGCCATTGATTCAAATGTGACTTCCCACAGTCATGAAATTTCATTCGGTAGGCATTGCTTGGTATGCCCCTTGGTTGGCATTTTCTTTCAAGCACCTTCTCTGATTGGGTTTCTTGTCTGAAGAGCTGTGCTGACTTACAATCCGTGACGCCTGAAATAGTTTCTTGCTCTTGGTGATGTGATGTTAGCTCAATTAATGAAAGTTTGTAGAAATCTAAGATTAAAATGAAAAACTGAAGCACTGTCATTATACCATGTTAGTAGAACACAATGTAAAATTCACTTTTCTAGAACCTTAGGTTGACACGGGCTTTGACCTTGAACTACCTGCCTTAGAATCTGGGTCAGCCATTTGCTTGTGTGTGAATCAGAAAAAACTCCTCAAGGTCCATGCGCCTCTTTTCCTAATCCAATCTAACCCGTACCTCACAGAGTCATCATTAGATTCAGTTATGTGAAATTTCTTTGAACGCTTTACAGACGCCGGATGCCAGTTTCTGTTAGAGTTATTACCTTTCTGCGGGAAGCTTTATCAGGAAAGCCTAATGTCCTTTAGGTCAGAGGAATAATTGTGATTCCTGTGGATGCCATTTCTGTTGACCTTGGTGATGTTTCCAAATTAATCTTTGTAGCACTACATTAACCCTTATGGATATTTGACAAAGCAGGCAAACACAGGAATGTTTCTGTCATCTAGTTAGAAACAAAAACTTTGAATGAATGCTTGAGAAGGAATGTGAACTAGGGACACAAGAAATCATATTCAGTAGGAACAAGTCCCGGGACCAGGGTAACCTTCATCTCAATCAACGACACAGCAGAGTTCAGTGAAGATTATTAAGTTATTTAACTATACTGATGACAAGGTTCTATAAAAGGGCTCTACTGCTCTGATGTCAGGTAGGCTCAGTATTCAAAGTGACATTGATAATTTAAAAAATAGATCAGAAGTAGACTGGAGGAAGATGAGTGTAACTAGGAGCAGAAGTACACACAGGATGGTAAGAAGTTTCAATTGAGCCCGTATTTATGATGGCGTTGGGGGAGACCTTGCTGTGCGTTAGGGACCACGAGGAAAAAGAGAGATTCTGGGTAGTTACCAGATTGCCTGTGAGTCAGCAATGCAGCACTGCAGTTTGGAAAGCCAGCAGAGTGCTGCGGGGACGGCAAAAAGGTGGAACAGAGCAAAGCCTGAAGCGGCAGCTCCTCACAGATGCCGACGGGACAGGACACATGTGGGCAGCCAGCTTGGAGAGCCCTGCGGTCCTCCAACTCTGGATTCTCTCTCTGATGAAACACTGCATGTATTTCTTTAGAATACCTCCTCTGATGACTTTTTCGGGGGTGGTAACGGCTCTTTTCTTTCTGATGGGAGCCATAAGGATGAATTAAAAGAGAGAGGACAATTATTTTAAAAGGGACTACCCTGTACCGACCATCCAAAACTCCTTCAGTAAATTAGTATTTTTCAGTTGTTTAGAAGGTTTCAAAATATTTAAAGACATTCAGTTTTCAGTCTGTTCCACCTTTTAATTAATTACATCATTTTTCTACCCAAAAGGGCATGGACACCAACCATTACAGCACATGATCTGTCTGAATTTACCTGATTACCAGAGACTCCCTCTCCTCTCTCCAGAGCTTAGCTGAAGCCCATTCCAATGTGAAGCCCTGTTTGACCTTCCTGGGTCAAGTTACACCCTTTGCACATGCCTCTGCTGCTCTGTGTGTGTTCCCCTGTTAAAGGCTCATTAATCATACTAGATAAAATTAAAATGTGAGCTTTCGAAGGTGCAGATCAAATCATATTCATCTTTGTTTTCTCATTACCTGGAAGGGTCTCTGGCATATGGTGTGTACTCTATAAATATTTATGGGGTGATAAACGAAGGAATGAATGAAGGTAAGTATAGAAATATAAGATTTATGAGACCAGGTGAAACAAATCTGGTGGTTCATCAAAAGTAGTACCTCCAACTTACAGCATTTTGTGGTGTACCACACATGCGGGCAATTATATTTTAAGCAGAATTTTAGGAGTTTCCAGTAACATTAAAGAAAAAAGTCATGGCCAATAGCAACTAGGCATAATCTTTTCTCCTTTCATCTCTAGGGGATGAACTTCTCTATTGAAGTGATCCAACAGTTTAACAAATGATGAAATTTTCATATTGTCGCCTTCATTTAGTAATGAAGACGAATGTGAAACCAGCCCTTCTATTTTTCAAGACAGCAATGCATGAATGTGTCTTTTTGATCCTGTCTCTTTTCTCGTGCTAAGATCGATCAGAGGAAAACAGAATCTTTACCATAGCATCGCCTCCAAATGCTCTGCCTCTGTCCTTGGAGCAAACTGTTTGATGCCTGTTGAGGATTTTAATGATCTGATCCAGCCTTGGAATCTGCTGGTTCCTGAAACTCCCTCTACCTGCCTGCCACCATTTTTGTTTCAGAAACAAACAAAGCAATAGGAAACTGTTTGCCTACTAGCATGAGCAAAAAAATAAAAAATAAAAATAAAACCTTTCTCCTTTCTCCCAGCTCCTTTTCAATATTTATCTTTCTGTGAACACTTTCAGGCTGTCTTTAATGTTGTCAACATGTCCCTAAGCAGGCAGACTGGGGTGTTAGCAAACATCAACAGCAGGAAATCTCCAGTCTCTGACAGTTAGAAAAATCTCCCCTCCCAGACATGAGTTTAGAAAAACACTTGTTTACTATTATGTTTTTTAAACCTCAGCACGCTCAACACATTCATTAATGTCATGATTTAATTACCGGTTTAAAAATGTCATGATTTTCAGTGTCTCATAGTGCTCTTCCTTCTCTCTATTAACATATGAGTTATGGATATTTTAATTTGTAGCTGAATCCTTAAGAGTGTGGAAGGTAGAATTTATCAAACAGTTAAAGACATCAAAACTTCCGTGAGGAACCCATTCAGTAGTGGTGAGAACACGAGCTTGGGAACCAGCACTGCCTCCGATTCAAAGCCGAAACGCTGCTCTGTCCTGACCTTGTGACCGAGGAGATGAGTCTTTGGTAGGTACCTCAGTTGCTCCCTTTAGATGAAATAACCTTGACATCTTCCCTTTTGCAGAGTTGGCATTAGAATTAATTTTTTTCACGTAAATCTCTTAGTAACATTTTAGAAACATAGTGAATACTAGAAGAACGATAATCATGGTGACAAAGGATTTAAAGAGGCATTTTTAAATTTTATTTTAGCACACAGAGATCGTCTGGCAAGCATATCCTCCAGCTCCTTTCAGGCACTAAAATCTTCATTCTAAGAACAAACTTAATATGTTTGTTTGGAAAAGAAAAGAAGATTTTCAAGGTATTAATTGTCAAATTTCTTGGAAAACACAAAGCAGTGGAAAACGTCCATGGTCGACGTTTCGCTGGCAGCTTTGAGGACGAGAAGCTCCATCTGTGTAAATCTAGAAGTCGCAACGTGTCATCTCTCCTCAGAATCTCCGAATGCTTGCCCTAGACTTCTATTTTATTTAAACACTTGAGGGATAATTAGGTTGTGGGAGTGTCCACTGTCATATGTGCGTAGGGAACTTCTTTTAGTCTCTCATACGCAGGAAAGAGTTTCTGACAAACGTATTTGGGAGGAATTTATGAAGGAGCATTAGTAGCACACAAAGGTGTAACTATTTTAAGGTAGTTAACAGGTTAACAGTTTGGTTTCCTTGAGAGTAAATATAGGACTTTGTGAGACGGCAGATTTTTTTTTGGCAGGTCCTGTTGGGCTCTATTTTGAATCAGAGCTGCTGGGGGCAGCAGCTCTGATTCAAAACAGTTATTTCAAATCATGCCATGCAATATGGAGTTGGGGGAATGAGTGAGGAAATGAGTAAAGAAAGATGGCATTTTTGTTGCTTAAGAGCACGAAGTTTGTTTCTCTGAGAGAATGTGACTTGCTCAGGTGAACTTTTATATGTGAGGGCTATGGAATTATGTCTGGGTATGTTGGCAGCAGTAGGAAGGCAAGAAAATTGCTTGACTCAGTGAAAGTGGAGTCTTTATTTTTTTTTTCCTTCAGACTTTTATTTTATTTTTTAAATGCATGAATTCCAAATTCTGTAACACATTTAAACCTTGGAATTTGGAGAATCAGTGAGTGTTATGCCCACCCTTTTTTCAGAGGTTCACCCCTTTCCTAGTTGACTATTGCCTCTCTTTCTACTCTGTCATTCATGTCGGGGCCTTTTTATTCTTTTTGTGTGTTTTATAAAAGGGACACCCACCTATAGTCAATCTTTTGTCCATTTTACTGAATATTATTCACTCAAAATGAACGTATTTTTGTTCAAAAGCTTCACACCTGTCTTTGTTTATGACTACATAGTATTCCGTTGTATATAGGTAGCACATCTTCTTTAACTATTCCTCTATTAATGGGCAGGAATTGCTGGGCACCTAAGTTGTTTCCAGGATTTGGCTATTAGAAATTGTGCTGTCATAAACCTGGATATGCATGTGTCTTTTTGGTATGTTGGCTTCACTTCTTTTGAGAACATGCCCAGCAGAGAAAAAGCTGAATCAAATGAAATTTCTTTTCTCAGCTTTCCAAGGAACCTCCAGACTGATTCCCATAATGGTTGTACCAGACTGATTTCCCACTAACAGTAGAGTTCCTTTTTTTCTGCACCCTCAGCAACAGTTGTTTTTGGAGTTCTTCGTGTAGTACACCATTCTCACTGGGGTGAGGTGATACCTCATTACCGTTTTTACTTGCATTTCTGTGGTGGCCAGCGATGAAGAACACTTTTTTATGTGCTTGTTGGCCATTTGTGCTTCTTCTGAGAGTTTTCTTTTCATTTCATCTATGGACCAGTGAAACAGAATTGAGGATACTGAAGCAAACCCAAATACCTTTAGTCAACTGATCTTTGACAGAGGGGCCAAAACTATCCACTGGAGAAAAGACTGCATCTTCAGCAAATGATGCTGGGAAAACTGGATCTCCTCATGCAGGAGAATGAAACTAGATCCATATCAAGTGTCACCACACATTGAAATCAGATCAAAGTGGAACAAAGATCTGGACATCAAAACAGAAACACTTAACTTACAGGAAGACAGAACAGGTAAAACCCTAGAAGATATAAGGACAGGAAAGGACTTTCCAAACAGATCAGCAGCTGCACAGGAAATCTCAGCAAGAATTACAAATGGGTCTGCATTAAGCTAAAAAGCTTTTGCACAGCAAAAGAAACAATCAACTAGGTGAAGAGACAGCCCATACAGTGGAATAAGATATTCACCAGCAACACTTCAGACAAAGGACTGTCTAGAATATACAAAGAACTCAAAAGCATAAATCTTAAAAGGGACATGATCTTTAAGGTTAGAGAATAAGATTCTGCCCCAAAGAGCCTTCCAGAGACACAAACAAGGAAGACAGGACAGACAGGTTTTCCTGCTGGCAGGACTCCTCTGCAACTTTCTCCTTTCATGGTGTTGGATTGATTCGAGATTTTCATAAGCTGTGGGGAAGAGCATTGGGGAAACAGAAGTATTTGCACAGTGCCACCAGTCCAGTGAAGATAGCAGAACAGAACTCCCATTTACAAACCAGAGCCAGCGGTTAAGCATAGGAAATGTAAGGTTCGGATTTCATAGTAAGGCCCTAAGCCACAAGTGAATCCCTGGGGTAATAACAAATGGCATTTCTTTAATTCCTATTATCTACCGGGATCCTACATGCACATTCTCTGCTTCCTCCTAAAGGCCTTGAGGTTGATATTGCTTCTATTTTATTGAAACCCAAAGGAACTGAGGCTCATAGTAATCGAGTACAGACCCCCAAATTGTATTGTACTGTCTTCTATCTGTGTGGAGCTAAAACCCCATCTTCTTCCCACAGCACCACAGGGGTCTTTATGGTAGGCCACCTTCTGCCTGTCTCATTCTCTCGAGCATCACATTCTAGGTGAAAAGAAATACACAGACTTACATGGTAAGAGTATACAACCTGATTTTGACATGGACCCATGATACAAACTGTGCCCAATTTTTTGTTAGTGTGTGCGGTGTATGAAAACAGAATTAATTTGGAATTTCTCATGAAGGTTTTAGTCTGAGTTGCACCACTAAAAGCCTATGATCTTGTGGAAGTCCTTTGTGCCAAATTGCTCTAAATTTTCTTTGGAGTCTAATACTCTACCATTTACAAAGGATCTCAAAGCTTTCCACTGACAAGGCATACACCCCGGGTTCACCCTAGTACCCCATTTTCCTGAGTTTGCTGTATACATACATTAGGGAACTAATTTGAAACCCTTATTGACAGTGAACAGACTATTACTGTCCCGACTGAGTCCTCAGTGTTGCCATTCGCCGATTCTGGAACACACTATCTAAATAATTACCAATACTTGTGAAAATAATTAACTTACATGATGACATTCGAAGGAAAAATACAATGGTTAGAAATATCATCTGATGATAGGAATGTTTACTTAAGATTCACTTATTTCCCCAGTCAACTGAGGAGTGAGAGAAAAAGATTCTTTTATGGTTTTATATGCTCCGTGGGTACATTCTTAGAAATCTCCCTAGCTTTATTATTTGCTTTCTAGACTCATTAATTCAGCTGAGAAGATTACAAAATCAAAGCTAGTGGAAGAGAATTGAAAACTCTTAACAATGCCCATGTTAACACATTTTGGGGTGGGGGTGCTGGGGGGATAAGAGTATTAGTAGCTGCTGATGTGTTGAGCATTTTCTGGCTCTGTCTCAGGTACTCCTTACACCTGATCACTTCGCACCAAGCACTTACAGGATGGACACTAGCATTTCTTTAAAATCGATTTTATTGTTATGTAATCTATACTGTCAACTTCCTTTTAAGAGAAAGGTGTTCCCTTAAGTTTTGTACAGAACTTATGTGTTCAAAGGCACTTATTGTTTATAAGTACAACATGACCCCAAATTATCAGTATTCCTATAAGACCTGTGTATTTTCCAATTTATGTCACCTTTGAAGGGAAAAACATGCTCCTGGGAGACTTAGAGGGGATGATTTGTGAGGTTGGCCATCTTTAATATTCTAAGTGCATCCTGAGGGTTCAGCTTCACACACCAGAGCCCATCAGTACTCATGATGGGCCAACGGGAGCACCAGCTTCCAGCTATATAGTAACACTCTGTAAATATTTCTCTAGAATTTGGTATGAGTGACATTTTCCCCACTCTTTTGTCTCTTGTATATCCACTATTTCAAAAATCTTACAACAACTAAAATTTAAAGGTCACCTGGTTCTACCCTCAACTTAACAGATAAGAAAGTGGACACTCAGGAGGAAGTAATTTATTCACAATGGCTCACTTATCTGAGGTTGACTTGAGAACAGAGGCTCACATTTAATTTGCTGTCCTTTTTCTTGCTTTTGTCTTAATCTTTGGTTTACTTGGGTGAGATTGGGATAAACTCTGGTCTTTGGAACTTGGGGAATCCCAAATGTTGTCACCAATAGTGCATGTGTCACAAATAAAACTTGAAGAAACTCTCGTTTGAAGAAGAAAAAGATTTGATCAATTATGTCCAGCCTATGGCCTATTTATTTTAAACCCTTGTTATTATGAGCAATGACTGGGCCACACATAAAATATATAATATAGTTAATTCCTAAAACTTCTTTTTGTATTTATTATTTTTATTGAAATTCTGCTTCATTATTTGAAAGTCGTAATTTGAGCAACGTTGAACATGCAGAAGGCCGCAATGACTTAAAAGCATGCAAATCCAAAAGTATACAATAATTTTAAAAATTCAAATGAATCTCTGACTTCAATACATTACAGTGTACATGATTTAGGAATTTAAAAATTATACTATGTATGAAATTTTGACTATCTTCTTGTCTAATTATTATGTATTTTTTCAAGCATGAGTTCTAGATTCCACAACACATTAGAGTCATGGGGTAGGGGGTAATCAAAGAGAGTCTATGCCTGCCTCTTTTTCAGAGGTTCCCTCCTTTCCTAGCTGACCTTGGCCCCTCTTTCTACCTTATCCTCTTGTTGAGGCCTTTTTATCCCCTTATTTTGTGGATTTCATAAGAGGGACACTCATCTATAGTTAGTCTTTCGCGTTTGGCCCATTTCACCAAACATTGTTGACTCATTGTGGCCTCATTTTTTTTTTTTTTTGTTCAAAACCTTCGTATCTGTCTTTCTTTATAGCAGCATAGTATTCATGCCATTTTTTCTTTCTTTAGAACAGACCAATCATTTTTCACAACTGCTTTTAGCAGATTATTTTTAGTAGATAGTTCATAATTTAATCTATTATACCAAGGGTTCTTAACCACCCCTCCCCCTGGCTTAACAACAGGAGGTGAGCCTTAGTTTAGTGAGCAGGTTTCACATTTCCTTAGAGCCCCTCCCCTTCGCTCCCATTGCCACCAGAGCTCTGCCTCTTGTCAGATCAGCTGCAGCATTAAATTCTCAGAGGAGCACAAGCCCTACCATGAACTGCCTACGTGAGGGATCTAATGCCCAATGACCTAAATCTAGAGCCAATTCAATGATGCTGGTGCTGTGGAGGTTAACATTGTGACGAGTTGTGTAATTTTTTTCATTATAGATACTGCAATGTTATAAAAGAAATAAAATACACTCTAAATGAAACGAGATTGAATCATGATGAAACCATCCGCCCCATCCTCTTCCCTGGAAAAAAAAAAGTCTTCCACAAAGCTGGTCTCTGATCCCTGGAGGGCTGGTTATTGCTAATTAAATGGTTGGGAACATAATGGCTCCAATCTCAAGGCAGACCAAATAGAAATTTTCACTGGAAATGTTTTTTTTCTTTCTATAATATGAATATTCAGCAAATCAATAATTTTATGCCATTTAATCTGTAGTTTTGGTATTTCTGGAAAATGTTGTTATCCTTCTGAAAATCTACTTTTCTATTGTTACTCTTGCCTCTTTTCATTTTACCTGTTTTCTTAAGGATTATACATATCTTTCATTTGGTACACGAAAATAATTTATTTGAAGGTTTTATGCTTATGTGTTAACTTTCAAGTCTATGTGAAATCTTTTAAGAGTGTGTTTTATTCTTTACTTCTGGCATGCCGCATTATTACTTTAATATTTTCGGGTTATGTTTCTAGTAAAATAAAATTGTCACAGTCTGGGTTTTCTGGCAGTAAATTCTGAGACAGAGTTTGGGGTACAGATTAATTTTTTAGGAATGCCATAACAAAGTATCACAGGTGGAGTGGCTGAAACAGCAGATTTATTTCTTCGCAATTTGGAAGGCTAATCTGAAGTTAAGCTATATAAAACGACTGATTTCTTTTGAGGGAAAGATCTGCTCCATGCCTTTGCTATTGCTTCTGCTAAATTCGTTGGCAATTTTTGGAATTCCTTGTGCTAGTGTCACCCTAACTTTTGGCTTCATTTTCACATACTGTTCTCTCACAAGGCTATGTTTAATTTTCCCCCATCGGTAAAGCCGTGACTCACACCGGATTACAGACTACCTTATTCTGGTGTGACATTTTACATTGACTAGTTACATCTGTTGCTCAATAAGGCCATCATACTGAGCTATGAATTGTTGGAGTGACACAGTTCAACTCATAAGACGAAATGTGATGTGTATCTGTGAAGGAAAGCTGGGTAGGGACATCATTGGGCAGAGGAGTGTTTAAACTGTGACATCGGTCTTGAAGTGCCTTGGACAATATGGTGGTGAGCTGAACTTTGGAATAAATACTGCCCATGTGAGTGACCCTGCTCAGGCCCTGATGGTGCTTGCGCTCCCACCTCATTCAGGCTTCTGGACTGCCTGAGAGGCCTGAGCTTGGAGGAGACAGAACAGAGCAGACTGAAGGGATTGACGCCGAAAGCCTGTCTGGCTGCAGGCTACAGGTCTTCCTTGAAGGGGGAATCAAGAAGGTATATCTCTTGTCCACCACAGTTTGAGGATAAATATTATTGATCTTTATGAGGCTTAAGGGACTGCCTTGATTCTAAACTAGCAATCTTATAAAAATTGTTTTATCTGTTTAAATGCCAACAGTGCCTGAACTGCTCATAGGTTCAGGTAAGTCTCCTGCTCAGGCTTCCAGGGAACTCACCTGTTGGACTCAAATCTGTGCTTTCAGTCTTTCCTGAGTCTTCATCAGAATCGTCTGTGTTGGCCACACTGATTGTTCTCCATTTAGACCATGACATTCTCATTCTTGCTTCCATATTTTATGTAACTGGGATGTCTTCCTCTCAGTCCCTTGCCTATTGAGGATCCTGAAGAGACTGAAACGGTAGAATCGAGTCTAGTTGGAAAGGATTTAAAGGTCAAACTAATAGATTGGTAACTAAATCTGTAATCTAATTCAGGAATTGAACCAGTATAGTGTCCTGGTCAAATCTGTTTCCTCATGTGTTGTTTATATAAAAAAAAGTTTTATTGAATACAACCATGTATTTTTGTTTACATATTGTCTGTGGCCACTATTATACTATGTCTTTAGTCAATGTCACAACTGATTAGTTATCAACAGAGACTGGATGGTCCACAAAGCCTAAAACAGTTACTGTCTTGTCCTTTACAAAAAGTTTGCTGACCTTCTAATCCAACCAAACTTTGCTTTGTAGTAGAAAAAAAAAAGTCACGTTTCTTCAGCAGTATGCTGAAAGGTTTCTGCTCTCACTGATCTTTTCAACCTCTAGAGCCATAGGCATTTATCAATATTTATATATTGAGATTTTTGATTCCTACTTCTGTGTCTTATAGGCCCAATCGGACTGTGAACTTCCTGTGAGCAGACACTGTGGCCTTATTTTATTTTGATTTTCTGCAGTGTTTAATGTGGAGCATATGTTGATAACAGATTTGTATCACTTGCTTGCAAGGCAGTTTTCTGGCCTGTGGAAAAATAGGTTTTGGAGTTCAATAGATAACAGAACCAGGTCTTCCATTTTATGCACGTGATCTTCAGGTAGATACATAATTTTCCTCAATCTCAGACTACTGTTTGGACTTGCTACGGCTTTTAAAATTTTGAGGCTACATGAGTCTTACAGGTAGTGTTTACCCTAGAAAATAGTCATTTGTTCCATGGTAAAATCAGTGAAATCCACAACATCTCACACCAAAGCACAATGGAGCAGAGGACGTTGGTGGGAGACATTCCAGAATAACTCGCTGACCTCGCGCACAGGCACGCCAAGTACGAGGAGGAAGGGAGGGCATGTGGAGCTTGCACCGCGAGTCCTCTGGGGTGGGGGGTGGGGGCTTTACTCTTTGCAGCAGACGTAGCTTCGTCATTCTCCTTCTACCAACTGCCTTTAGTGACCCCAACCACCACCAGAATGGTAATGGCGACACACATACATTCCAAATGCCTTCTGGGGTCGCTACAGTGTTAGTTCAAGGCTATGAGTTTCCGCCTTCTTGTAGTTCTCTGAAAAGTGGAAGAGACTGCCAGCAGGAATTTTCTTTCTTTCTTTTTTTTAACCTGTTTTGCATCACTAAGATTTTATTTAAAAAGCTGCCTGAGGCTAAAAGTTTTGAAACTCAGTGAGAACGCAATTATACAGTTCAAGTCAAATGTCACTTCGCTGTGAAGGCTGAACTCCGAACATTGTCAGATCAAAACTGCGGAAGGATCCTTTGTGGCTGAAGGAGGAATGAACCAGGACAGAGAGAGAGAGAGAGAGAGAGAGAGAGAGAGAGAGAGAGAGAGAGAGAGAGAGAGAGAGAGAGAATTTGCCTGACCTGCTAAGACCAGTACAGTACCTTCTCTACTGGCCACACACAGATATAAAAACCAGCATCATACCGAAACATAATAGTGTCAACAGAAATGTGTTACAGATACACGATGAACTATTATTCAGCTATAAAATAATAAAATCCTGCTGTTTGTGACAGTACTTTTGGAGGTGGAGGACATTATGTTAAGTGAAATAAGTCAGGCATAGAAGAGAAGTGTCGCGTATTCTCATATACAAGTGGAGACTAACAAGGGTGATCACATTGGCAGCGTTGCCTAGCGGTAACCAGAGGCTGGGGAGCGGATGGGCACGATGATGGAGACTGGACATTTAGTAGGTTTGGGGGTGCTGACGGGCCGCAGGCACAACTTCTAATGTTCTAAAACGCAGTGGACTAAGTATAGCTGACAATTGATTGCACATTTCAAACAGGCTTATAGAGAGGATTTTGAATGCTTCCAACAAAAAGAATTGACACGTTTGAAGTCCAGTTCTGATGATCACTCATTGTATATGTATTCTGAAGTGTCACACCATACACCATCATGTCGAGAAATCAAAAAACATACAAATATTAATCATGTGAACATTTAACACCTATTATAAAATAAACATCTAATATCTTGTGTTCCCACACTTTCAACAGCCTAGTGTGATAGTACTGCATTCCCGAGGCAGAAAAACCTCATGGAAGTTGAGCAGGATCGTATATTCACAGGATCCATTAGTGACTGAACTTGAATTCAAACTCATATTCTATTTTATTAGAAAACCCATATAGTTTCTGCTCTACCAAGCTGTGTAACATTATTTATAGTTTACTCTTCATCTGACATACCACATTACCAAATATTTGTATTATGTTGCTACATGCCTACTTAAGTGCTAAAAGATTGCAGATGGCATACTACATAAACAAAATATTTCCCTTCCAATCAATATATGTTTTGCCTACCCAAGGGACAGTTTTTCTTTCTAGTAAGTCTTGGAAATAGTTCTGGGACACAAAGCACCATTTGAAAACTGGGGACTTTTTTTAAATCAAGAATTAATGTGTGTGTCTTAGTTACTTTCTCTTTGCTGTGACTCAATAGCTAACATCCACAAATTTAGGGGAGGAAAGGTTTATTTTAGCTCACAGTTTCAGAAGGTCACAGTCCATTCAGGGGCAGCAGGCAGCAATGGAAGTACATGGCAGAGGCAGGGGTGGAGACAGTTTCTCACGACATCACAAATAGGAAAACAAGTTGAGACTAGTTTACACCAGTCCAAGTCCCAGTCCTAGTCCTCCAGGATGGCAGGATGCAGCTTATGTATCCTTCCAGGTCTCCACCCAGTGATCAGCCCCTCTTGCATCCAGGTGTGGAAGGTGTGGCCACTACACACCGTTAATCCCAATTTACATGCCTTTAATCCTAACTCACAGGCCTTTAATCCTAACTTAACTGTAATCCGCCCCTCCAGATTAGACCCCAATCCACGAACGGCACATGGTTCCATAGACAATCCATAACATTAAAATACATGAGACTTTTGGGGGATACTCCAGAGCCAAACCACAATATTGTGTCACTTACAAAAACTTTGAGTATATTGTTGTTGGTAAATAAATAGAACAAATCCATTGATTCATTTATGGGATGTAGGAGTCTATCCTGCAAAACCAGCTAGTGTGCCTAATTCACACACAAAAGTTAGATGTGAAATCTCTATTTCTACATCAATAAGAAGCCACTGTTATGAAGCACAGATACAGGCTGTCCCATTCTTTCGCTCATAACACTTCCCGCCCATATGCTTCCTCTCTGACAACACAGCAGAGGCGTGCAATATCTCTCACTTATTTTCCTGCTTATCGCATAGATCAGTTGTCCGGGAAATGTCGTAAGGAAGTTCCACTATATTTACTTAAATTACTTGCACATATTGCTCCATCATTTTATGATATGAAATTCTATAGGAACTGTAGTTTTTCTCCTGAGTCCACGCTGGATGATGTGAGTAAGGTATGGCTCTCCTGCCACAGAGCCTCTTTGACAACACTGTTCTTTTTCATTAAGAGTCTTGGCAGAATTTTCTAATCATTAAATGAATGCGGAGTAAAACCAAGTTGTCATGCCTTGTCAAATGACAGGTTAGGTCCTTCCTGCTCTTATTAAAGGAGCTATAATGTCAAGCCCTCCTAGATATTTTTACATATGCAGAGAGTTATGGGTGGTGTATCACAATTCTTAATGTAAGTAATGACATTCTTACAATTAAAAGTTGCTGAATAAGGGAGAAATTTTAAGGAAGGACTCATAAATGGTTCAGGCTTTCTTGGTATCTTCCAAATGATATGTCCTAAATATCATATTCTTACAATATCTTTTTTCCAAAATTCATTTTATTTAGACTTTTGAAAACAAAGTCCCTTCAGTTTTTAACATAAAAGTTTTCCTACCATGTAGACTGAATTAAAATGTGAATGTTTTTTATTTAAACCAAAGTTATGAGCACTATTTGATAATACATTCAAGATACAGTTATAACTATTTTTAGAGGGAGTGGAAGTGAGAAGAATTTTTTTAAATTATACAGTGTCAGTGAAAGAGACATTCCTTAATATTTTCATTTTGTTTTATTGCTTCATGTTCTGATGATATGCAAAACTCAGTTGAAATTCTCATGAATGATTTATGATCTCATATAAACCATTTTATTAAATGAAAGATGTTTGTAATCTGGGCATAATTAACATCTTCCATATTAAAGCATAAAAACCAAAACAGTCCATTAATGTTGTATAGACATTTTTGGTAGAAAAAATGCCTTCAAATATGTTTTATTATCTTTTTTATTAAGTCAATCAGGATCAGGATCCTGCCACACCTAACCAAAAACTTACTAAGATAGGAATAAAATTATGGGCAGCATAATTATTCACTCGTGGTCATATCTCTTACCCTAAATATTAGTTTCTTGATTCTCTATTTTAAGTTTTGTCTGCATATTGATGCTCCCCCCCCCCATTTTACTGATATGTATAAGTGCAAAATTTAAGGTTTACAATGGAGTTGAGCATTTTGTGCACATACGTATCTTGTCAAGGTGACAAGGGCTTTCCTGCTCTCTTTTTGTCCCTCTCCCTCCCCCGCCTTACCCCCCTGTTTCACTTTGCTTTTCACTTTAAGTTCCATGAGATAGTTGTGATCTGGGTCTCTCATATCAGAGACCATTCAATGTTTCACCTTC
Organism: Ctenodactylus gundi; assembly: GCA_004027205.1. NCBI lineage: Eukaryota > Metazoa > Chordata > Mammalia > Rodentia > Ctenodactylidae > Ctenodactylus > Ctenodactylus gundi. Next base: position 18,065 of record PVKB01006021.1, read on the forward strand.
TGCTTCTGACTCACTTCACTAAGCATGATGTTCTCAAGTTTCTTCCATTTGCCTATAAAAGCCTCCATGCTGTTGGACTTTATTGATGCGTAGTATTCCATTGTGTATAAATACCACAGTTGTGTATCCACTGGTCTGTTAATGGGTATTTTGGTAACTTACATAGTTTAGCTATTGTTAGTTGTGCTACTATGAACATGGGTATACATATATCTCTGTTATGTGTTGTTTTGGCCTCTAAGTTCAAATGGCCAATAGATACATGAAAAGATGTTCAACATCTCTAGCCATAAGAGAAATATAAATAAAAGCAACGCTAAGATACCATCTCGACAAGTCATACTATATCGACAAGTCAAATAGCAATCTGTGCTGGCAAGGCTGTGGGGGAAAGGAACCCTCCTGCACTGCTGGTGGGAGTGTAAATTCACACAACCACTCTGGAAAGCACTATGGAGAGCTCTCAAAAGACCAGAAATAAATATCTCCTTCGATCCAGCGGCACCCCTCCTGGAAATATATCCAAAAGAGGCATATTAATGCTTTTTCAAAAATAAGTTTTTGGGTTAATTAGAAAAATTTAAATAGGAACACAAAGCAGTGGATTCTAATTGAGAAAATTAGAGAAATATATGAAATCTGTGACTTTTTGGGCAAATTTAATTAATATGATTGTATTTTTATTGATATGATTTTCATTAATATGATTGTATTTTTTTAGTTGAAGAGGAGCAGGTGGTTGGCCTGAAATCCTCAATGGATAATAGTATCAAAGATGAGATGCTTTTCTTACTTACTCTTAAATATGAAGTGTTTTGAGAATACACACAGAAGACTTCTTGACTCCAATTTCCAAACACACACACACACACACACACACACACACACACACACACACATCAACACACACACTACTCCTTTTCTTCAATCTCGTCGATCCCTATTCTTTTCTCTTTGGAGAAAGGAATTAGAGCCAAGCACGAGGCACATATTCTCAGGTTGTCATTTGTTGTTAACATACTGGCAGATTTGTTTGTTGTTCCTTTTAATGGGATCATGGCTTTGGTAAATAATAGCCTGGCTCAGAGATGGAACCTGCTGTTTTTATATATGCCTTCTTGCTTCCTCCCAAGCTCTGTTCATCTTTAAATTCATTTAGCCAAATGAATTATGTAACATTCCAATACTATCACCCCAAACTAAACTAGCCCATTTCTTGCAGTCATACCATGATCCTTGCTGGCTAAGGTTTATGAATTCTCTCGTTCCCTTATTGTGTTTATTTTATACTAAACACAGACCATCTTTATTAACTTTAACAGGTTCACTTGTTGTACATTAAAGGTTGTAAAAAAAGGAATAACATAATAAAAAGTGGTGACATTTTGGAACTATACAGATTGAGAGAATTATCAGTGACACTATTATTCACTAACTTGACTTCTGCAGGTACTTTGGTTTCTTTTGAAACTTGGCTTTTCTAATCCAGAAAATAACAATAGTATTCTTACTCAACAGCATCTTTTAAAGTTCCTGATGTGAAACAAATGCTCTGACGTGGTTGTAATTAGTGTAATTATATTTTTTCATTATGATGGTGATTATTATTAAACCATAAATACAATATAAAAATGATGTGGTGCTGTTCTTTTCTTTGGCTGAATTGGAAATTAAACATTTCCTATAAGGTATGTTCCTATTTCAGAAAGTCGAAGAGTCTTATGCCAATATGAATTACTGTTCTATTTATAGTATTATATAGATTAAATTTAGAGCAAAACATAGGATTAATCCGCCTAATGGGCACTTCTCCAGGGGCTGATGGGAGCAAGTAGCACAGCAGAATCCATTAGTTTCTCCCTTAATCTAATTTTAATATGAAGTCAATGAGCAAATGTTTAAACTGCAAGCGAAGTTACTGTACCTCCTACATGACTGAAGAGAACTACTGCTGGTCAGAGGTGGCCTGGAGTCTCTGAGATTTCTCTTTGTGGTTTACTTTTGTAGAGTGACATATAGCACTATGAGAAACACTTAAAGCTCATCAGATACTTAGACTCTTTATTCATTCTCTGATTTAATAGAAATGACAAGGATTGTTTTGAACTTCCAAAATGATTAAGCGGTATGAGCTGGTATGTGTGGAATGGTCACATCCACTGTGCTAAGTTCTAGGAAAACAAAGACAACTGGATCCACATGGGCTCTGCTGTTGACTCTCTAGTAAAGAAAGACAACTGTAAGTAAACAAAATTAATTAATTAATAATTGTAATAGACTTTCAGATGACATGGACTAAGGAACTGGGAATGTATGAGGTAGAAAGAGTTAATCTCAATGGTACGACATAGTTGGTCTTTTGTGCTGTTATATCAGCCTAATTCCTCAGGCACATCTTTTGCCATTTCACTTACATCCACACCCACTGCTCACAAATACAGCACTTCATATTGTCTTCAACTGTATTAATTCCCACTCTGTATTGAATTATATTTTGTGAACTATACCCATGTACAGTTGTATTGTTTCAATTTTAGAATGTCTTCGGAATATCTCTAACCTGGAGGAAGTCTAGGCCTCAGCTGAGATTTGAATTCAGGCTTTAGGGGGAAAATTTGCATTTTCAATGCAAGAAATTACTTCCTCATGGAGAATATTGGAAGCCACCTTTCTAAAGTAGCTGCCTAGTTGGTTCCAGGTTTCGTGAGCATGGTGCTTGAAGGAAAAGCCTGCAGAGCTCCATGTTATTAACCAAACCAAGGAGCTGGCAATTGTCTTCCCTGGAGAGCTTTCCAAAAGCGAGGACAGAGTCTCAGTGAACAGAGCACACTCTCTCTGGGCAACATTTTCTTGTTCAGGACAACTGCGGGGATTGGTTTGATGCAACGTTTATGTAGTTCTTGCATTTTGTGTGAATGTGACTGAGGAGCTTGTGGCGAGGACTTTGCTTCCTAATCTCAACAGTCACGTTTGCATGAATTCGACCACAAACAAGCACGTTCGTAAAAGTGGGTTTCTCTGTCAAAAAAAAATTCAAGCCTGGATGAATGGTCTCCTTTTTAGTACTTTCCATTGCATGTATTTCTTCATGCATTCATTGATTGCTAATGTCGGATATAAACTTATATATTATATGTAGCTGTTTGCATAAACATGGTTGACTGTTAAATTTGTTTCAAAATTTTTCTGGAATTTCTAGATGAAGGCCATGGTTGGGTTCATCTCAGGAGTGCTGTATATGCAATTTTGGCCATCTTCCCTGAGTGCAGCAAGGACATTTTTGCATCATTCCAGAAGGGTTTCTTGTAAACAGTTGTTTAATATAATTCTTAATGTGTTTTGTCAAGGGAAGCCAGCCCCACTGAAAATTTCCTTTATCTGAGTCATTTTATTAAAACATAATTTATTACAAAAATATTAGGATTCATTCCTGAGAAAGAGAGAGAGAAAGAGAGAGAGAGAGAGAGAGAGAGAGAGAGAGAGAGAGAGAGAGGAAAAGAGAGAGAGAAAGAGCAAGGCCCTCCACACACCAGGCAAACACCCTTCTGCTGAGCTATATCCCAACACTCTTGTTACTTTCAATGGCTACCATGGCACAATATCAAACTTTGTGAGAATTAGTAAGAATGTCTCTAGAGTTTTGAAATGAAAAATAGGTTAAGAAATGTTTATTTATTTGTTTTTTCTTAGTTCTAGGGATAGAACAATGCTATGCAAACATTCTACCAAAGAGCTATACCTCCAGCCTAATATTCATATTTTAATTAGACTAAATTTCTATGAGAGAAATGAGGGTCAAAGTGAAGGGTAAGATTCTTGGCTGATGCTGAAAATAATTTAGAAATCTTCTGAGATCTATTAGCTGCACGTTTACAAAGAATGTTTAATGTAACTGTTTATTCTTTATGGAAAGAAAAAATAATAAAAATGAAAGTAAATGTAGCCACATCACCCCAAGAATTGGCAGACTGCTTCTTTCAGCCATGCCTGAGTAGGCAAGAATTTTTATAATTTATTTCTAGGTTCTGCATATATCAAAAAGTGTCTGCTGGGGCAGGGGAAAGAAGGAAGAAGGTATGTCATTGATTTCTAGGTCTTTATGGGAGGGCACATCCCCTGAATGTGATGAAAGCATTAGCCAAAGGCTACAGCAATAATGAGAGTTTGTAGAAGGAGATTTAACTGAAGAGTCTAGTTTTCTGAAAAGTTATATATGATTAGGTTAGTCTGGTTTGTAAATTTCTTCCACATACTCAAAAAGTTTGAAAAGAAAAATACACAAGCACAAAAGAATTCAATGTTCTCTATTTGCCTCCAAAGCAAGTAATTTAATCTCTGAAGAACTCAATTTTCTTAACTATAAAATAAAGAGATTGAATTAAATACTCTTAAAGCTTCCCCAAAAGAACTAACATCTATGAGATCAGAAGTGTTAATACCCAAGGAGATTAAAAGTAATGTGCATTTATTTCTCTTCTCTCTATCAAAAACAAATGAAGAAAAATTGACTATTTGTAAATTGCACACTTAGATCGAATTAATGAGTGCTTCAAAGACTCCCTTTGTACTTAGAAAAGACATAAATCTCAGCAGGCTTGATCCCTTAAAGTTTGCCGTGGATTGGATTATTGAGGCAACTCATCCCTGTCTCCCGTTCTGTGCCTTTTCTGGTTCCCTGTTGTAGAGGAAGAGTTGTGATTCTCCAACAGCCTAATCTTTTGTCTCGTCTCCATGCCTTTGTGCAGTCATCTCTTGCCTAGCCACATTTTGCACACACTTTAGGACTCACCACACCAACAGATTCCACCAGGACTGTCCAGATATCTTATCCCCTCACACAAAATACGAAGTCTTATGCAGCTAGCTTGCGCTCGGCTCTCTAGCATATATCTCCATCGTTGTAATTTTTAATTATTCATTTGCACTTTCCCCCCATTACTCTGTAAGCTTCTGGAAGGCAAAGGTCTTATTCATTTTTTGAATTGCAGGGATGAGCACTTTGCCTGGTACTAGGAAATACTCAATTAATGTTGCTGAATAAATGAATTCATAAATAATTTAACACGATTGAGGGGAAAAGGCAGAAACAAAACAACGTCTCTAAAGGACAACACAGACACAAGTCTGCTTTTTCTAATAGGCTATTGCAAACAAGTGTTCTGTCACCTTCCCACCGGGAAAAGTCTAACAGCAGAGGTAATACTAGTCACTTCCCATTTGCATGCAATTGTCAATTTTCGTGAGCCGTGTTTGGCTGATGGCTCTGGCGTCTAATCTGGTCTAACCCATTGGAGAGCATTCCATTCTAATAGCTGCTTTGCCATAAGTTGGAAATGTGTCACGCACAAGCTACTTATTTCTGCATCATAAACTTCTAATGTTTCTTTAGGCTGATGGGGTTTCGTGTTTCTTGAAGTCAGGATATGAGCGGTGTACTCTTTCTACTAGGCGATGCCTTCTATTGCCTCTTTCTCCTTGTGCTGCCCTCCTGATCCCAGTGCTTTGTGGAAACCTGGTATTTCTGGAGTTAACAGACTTTTATTCCCAAGATGCTACTCCCTCCCTCCTTAAAACCTAATGTAGCTCCCTAGTGCTCAGTGGAGATTAAGAGGTTGGCCACTCCTGGAGTTAATGTTTCAGGGGTGCACAAGTATCAAATTTGAGGCACATCTGGCTGAATTTATACTCCCCTTCACCTCTCCCCCCAACTTTTTGATACTCCTCCTTCTAATTTTGTGGAGGGGATAGTTGGGGGACGGTCAGCGCAGTGGTGACAGGAAATGGCGCAGGACCCATTCTGAAGCTGGGTATTGAGATGGGCCTGGGAAGACAGAAATGAACAGGGAATAATCCCATGGAGATGATAATAATTCAATAAGGTGTCAGGTCACTGAGTTATAATATACTGTGACAACTGAGGCAAGTTATGTGTTGTTTCATGTCATTTCTTATCTCTGACACCTAAGAGAAATGGGTTGTAGTGCGTAAAACGTGATCTTCTTGAATATCTACTTTTTGCTTACTTCTTCACAAGGCCAGGGCAAGCTGCTTTTCCATATGACTATTATAGTTGTTAAACCACGGCAGTTGCCGAGCAGGAAAGAGCTATGACTGCAGCTTTGTAGTCATCATGAAGACGCTGAGGGGTACCTGTGTGAGGTTTTGAGACCATAGCGAGGAGACTTGTGTGTCCTTGCACTCAAAGGCTCATGATCTAGTGGGGGAGATAGGCATTAAGCGTAGTCAAGCTTTTCTTCACATGGTAAAAATATTTACAGAGTATAATGAGGGCTAGGTGAAGCATACATTAAAAGGCCATGTGGATGTAGGCTTGCACATAGGTATATGTGTATGTGTCTTTGTGGCTGTGGTGGGGTTCGGGAGGAGTTTAAACTGAGAGCCAGGAGGTACACAGCAATTTGTCAGGCTAACAGGAGGTCAAAATGGCCTTCCAGTCGGATGAATCTAGAGTTTTAGGCCTCATCGCACAAGTTGGACTTCAATGGTGGAGATAAAGTCAAGAAGACTAAGACTTTCAGGAAACAGGATTTGTAGTCACAACATAATGATGGGACAAATATTAGCAGTCCAGAGGCCAGGGTCTAGTACGTAGTCTGGGCACATGGGTGGTGTGAATCCAGGCAATTTTTGCCAAAAGCAGATGAAAGTACAGAGTCTCAGATACCAAAATAGCCTGCAAGGTAACATGCACATAGTCTTACATCCGCAGAAGGGTGATAAGAAAAGTGAGACTCTCAGGAATAGTAGCTAGTGTATATTCCAAGGCTGGAAGGTCCTGTAGGAACTCAGGAATCATCAGGAAATACCTATGTCTTCTGAAAAGCTAGGGAAAGTTTGATCATATATGTTGAAACACTGAGAATATGGAGGAAGATGTTGCTGGGATTCATCAACTGGGCCCAAGTGTATGGTTGTTCCAAGTGTATGGTTTTTGAAGAGAGCCTTGTGAACTGTTTCAGAAGTTACAGAGAAGAAATAGGAGACCCACATGTGGAGATATACAGACCCATCACTAAGGCTTCACCCTCTTCCTGCATGAGATGCTGAGGCCACAGGGAAGAGATTGCCAAGAGTATAGTGCCAAGTACAGTGCCCAGCATCTGGTAAATATATAACAAATAGGTAATGCTGTTATCATTGTTTAATTTAATTAAATTAATAATTATAATTTAATTTCATGTTCAAATATTAAAGAAAGAAAATTACTATTTTATTCCTATTGCTTTTAGATGTGTCTGCATCAGAGAATCAAAGGTGAATTTTATTTTACTTGAGGAGGAAGAGGGATTACCAGTGGTATGTATGCTGGTAAATGTTTAGCTACTGGCTAATCTCCCTCCCCATATAAATTTCGAATATGCCATGTTTGGTGACTCCATGTTGTAAATGTTATTAATGTGACACCAGTGAGCATATAAGCAGGAAAAGATGCTAGTTGGTAGTCTTTGTAGGATACAGAAACTACTTCCAGTATATCACCAGAGATTCCCCTCTTCTTAGACCTCTGCAATACACAAAACTACAAAATTATATTGTTTGGATTGCTCCGTGTGATGTGCTCAGGTTACAAATCTATGTTATAAATCCTATGACCATGAATTTTGACTGTAGAATTCACTGGACTGGGAATCAGAGCATTCGCTTCTAGTTTTAACCCTGTGACTGTGGAAAAGTCACTTAGCCCCTTTGAGAGTCAGCTACGTCTGACACTGAAGCGTTTCTAAGACTCCTTGTAACTCCAAAAGCCATTTTTCAATGATTCCAAAGATATATATTTTCCCTTACTTTTTAAAGAAAGGATAACTTACCTTTTTATCTTAGGACAAATGGTGATAGCTTAGACTTTAACAAGCTCTGTAGAAAAGCATACCACTGATAGAAAAGAATTAAAAGTTCTTTATCTTTCTAGGTCCTGATGAATATTTATTCTCTGTAAAAGAGATTTTATTGATCATTACAAGAATACATTCTGAGAAGAGTTCTGCCAGTGATTACATAGTCAAATAAAGTAGGTTGTACATTTTATTCATTTGGGGTTAAGATTTCTGATGCTGAGTAAAGTATAAAGAAAAGGGATGCATTTGGCTCACAATTTTGGTGGCTGGTCAAAGCAGCATGGTCTCAACATCTGACAAAGACTTCCTGGCTGTGTCATGATGTGTACAAAAAGTGAAAAGAAAAATGGCTGCCTGCAGAAAAGCCAGGGATGTGGCATGGTCTTGCTTTATAACAACTTGCTTTCATGAGGTCTTACCTATTCCACATACCAGCACTAATCCCTTCGAAAGATAGCAGCTTCATGATCTAATTATCTTTCACAAGGGCCCAGATGTTAGCAGTTTCACCATGTCAATACCAGCATACCAGGAAGAAAGCCTCTGAGTATGGAATCAACGGGCACAAGCCACACCCTAATCAAAGCATGGTCGTGTGGTGTAATAAGATAATGCAGCATATGAAAGGTGTTTGAAGAATACAGAGTGTCAGCTACTCTGTAGGTATTCTTTTAAATCATTCTGAAGTTTTGTATATAGCAAAAATATAGATGTGCCAAACAGTAGGTTCATTTATTTTTAAATTTTCTACTATAAGTGCCATTATGTGCTGTTTACAATATTTGTCTTCAAGATAGATGAGAATTTTATGTAAAACAATGCCACATTTTAAATAGTTAGTGGTTTACACCTTACTATCAGGAACATATAAATCACAAGCTTTAAGAAAAATGTTTGTAAATGGATGGAATTCAAACTAAACATGAACCGATTTAATTTTGTTTTGTATAAGCATCATGGCATGAGACATTTTAGTGCTCCCAATCCTGAATGCAATGGAACAGAGAAAACTCTTGATTAATACACACAAAATTCTCTTTGATTAAAAAGTGAAGTCTCTAAATAAAGAATTAAAAAGGCTATGAAAATTATCAATAAGTAATTTATATGGCTTAGAGGTGTATGTCAGAAATCCAGCAGGTAATTTCCTCTTCCTTTTGCATACGTAGTGCTGAAAAGCTTCATCTTGAAAACAACAAAGCAGTGCATTGATTGTCTTAGTTTCAGCTGACGGTTTATTCATTCAGCAAATAAACTGTCAACAGTTTTGATGGACTAAAATAGTTTGCCAGTCATGCATTCATTCGACAAGTATTTGCTGAGCACCTACAATGCAAGGCATTGCCTCACACTGTGAGTTCCTAAAGATAGATCAGATTGCATTGGGTCATGTGTTGAATGGTATTCACCCCCAACCCTCAAGATATGCGGATGCGCTAATTTTCAAAATCTGTGATGCCATCACTTCTGGGTAAAGGGTCTTTACAAATATAATGAAGAGTTTCAAGATGAGGGAGTAATTCTGGGTTATCTAGACTTGTCCAAAATCTAGTGGTAAGTGCCTTTATAAGAAGAACACACAGATTCAACAGACAGGGAAGAGGAGGCAGGTGACTACTGTGGCAGAGGTGGGAGTAGACATAAGTTACAGATGTACAAGAATAAATTTCTTGTGCTTAAGTTATCATATATGCATTTTGAAAGCCTTAGGGAAGGGATGCTGAGTCTATCTACAGAGGACAGTATATTTGTATCTGTATTAGATATGCCGTAAGATTGGTTAGAATAGGAATGTAGAGAAAAGAGAGGAGTATGGAGACATATTTACTAGAGGAAGATGTATTTGAAAATATGCTCAACAGTGAGTAAGATTTGAAATTAGGAAGGAGGGCTGATGATGGTGGCACTAAAGGAGGGTGGGCTAGTGTTGGCCGGGTAGAAGTGTCGCAGGTGGGGCTGGAGGCTGCTAGTAAATTCTAGGTAGAAGAAAACTGAAATCAAAGGCTCATAAGCTGTAGAGTGTGAGTCTTTAACAGAGAGTGCAGTTCAAGTGGCTTGGGAATCAAAGAGCCACAGAAAAAACTAAAATGAGGAAGCACCCTCTGCATCCAGTAAGAGTAGATTTTATTCTATAAGTAATATAAATATTTATAGAATAAAAGGGTCTATATTTTTTACTAGTTAATGAGATGATTAGTTTTCAGGAAGTAAAATTATGGGTCAGAACTGTGTGTTTCAAGAAAACATCTGGCTGTGGTATAATTTAGAGATGTAAAGTGCTGGAGCTCTGGAAAGACTGGTTAGAAGATAGTAGTTCAAGAGTGTGTTCTTGGCTAAATTGCATTCCCTATCCTTGCTCTGCTCAGATTCGTGTGCTGAAGTCCTAACCCTCTTTTCCTCAGAATGTAAATCTTTGGAGATATAAGCCATAAAGAGGCAAAAAAACCCCAAAGCCCCCCAAAACAGGTAAAATGAGGTCACATGGGTGATCACCAAGGACATGATCAGTGTTTCCTGAAAAGAAAAGGGGAGTAAGATGCAGACAGCATAAAAACCAGGAGTCATCATGTGAGGACACAACGAGCCGGTGACACCTGCAAGCCTAGGTCAGAGACCTTAGAAGAACTCAGGCCTGGCAGCACCTTTCCATTGTTTAAGCTGCCAAGATTTTTTGCATTTGATTGTTTTATACTAAGGATGTTTTCCGACAAAGCACTGTGTTCCACCTAGAGTCTCTGATGAGTATGAGCACTTGAGCTGAGTTGTGGACCTTCGTAAGGTAAAGGCCCTCTTTTTAGTTTCATGAAATCCCAAAAGGATGTGTATCATTTTTATATTCCTACTCTGAAAGCACATCTTCAGGCATAAGAACAGTATCAGTCCCCTAGTTGCTATAATATTGTTTCTTTCCAGAATATTAAACAGAATATTTTCTGGTTCACAAATTTCATGCTTTCGCTCCTGCTTTTCTCATAAATTATGCTATAGGACAGATTCCGCCTTTAGATGTTTGTCGATTGAGTTATAAAATATGACCTCCTCCCCAAAATAAAATAAAATAAAAATTTCCCAATGAGCTTCTGGGTATCCAGAAGCAGTAATCTGTCTTGATCTTCCCTTTCTTAACCTGCCAAAATTTACCCATCAGACAGGCTAATGTCTGAATAGGGGTACAGCCCTTGCCCTGGAAGTGAACAGTAGCAGGGAAGTGGAAGAAGACGATACACACTATCCTATAGTTAATGCTCTAGGTTTCTGAGAAGCCAATATTGTTGGGCCTTAGGCTTCGTGGTATAAGGGTCCAAAGCCAAACTGCAGCCGCAAGGAGTGGGAAGCCCCACTAGATGCCCAATCTGACTGCCCTGTGGAGCACAGTGAGACATTCTTCAGCCTTTGGCAGTGTGGAAATTACAAAATCTGGAAAGCTCAAAAGAGTTCAGGAAACTCAGACTGAGCTCGGCTTTTTCTTTTCTATTTATACTTTCCTTTTCAGGACTCATGAAAAGCATAGCTACTGAAAGCTCAACCCTGCACGTTACGCAAACATGTTATGACAACCATAGATGTGGTTGTGTATCTGCTGAGCTTCCAGAGCTGCCATGGATGTTCCAGACAAGGAAGGATCCAGACTTTCAGGAAGCTGATGTCCAACCACAAGGCAGGTCGCATTCTTAACACCTTATCAATTATTGTAAATTAGAGTGGAAAATACTGAGCTAAAGTTTGATGACTTGCTGTGGTGCATTAGACAGCAGGTTATGATGGAGTCTATAGTTCAATATTTGCCTCTGATTTTTTTTAGCATGTGGTCAAAAATGAGCCAGGTGAGATGGAGCTAATAAAGGAGTATAAGACCTATCTCTGTCCCCAAGAGCTCCTAGGTCACCTGAGTAAATGAGATTCAGATGAAACACCCAGGCAAGAGGAAACCACGCCGATGTGGACCATATCCTTATATGCTGGAGAATTTAGCATTTCATAAAAAATAAGCACACAGTATAAACTAGCTTAGGATCCTGAAGTGAAAGCCATGTAGGAAGATTTATGGCATATGGAGCTTTGGACCCACATTAATCCATCTATTATTCATGCATCATACTTTCTTACAATAAATATGTTATCAGTTGTATACAATATTTCAGTTTCTATGAAATAATTGAGAAAATAGAGATGGTTGCTCCTTTTCCTCATTAAGCCTATACAATCTAGTAGACACAATGGTTAATCATGCAGCTGTGCAGATATTAAATCCTAAATTGCACCAAATTCCTTGGAGAAAATTATGAAGAGAAGTATTCTGGGGAAACAAGAAGTCAGAATGATGTTTAATCAAATACCCAAAAGATGGGCAAGGGATGATTAGGCTGTGGAGATGGGCAGAATCTGCATACAGGAAATGCAGTACGGGGCCACAGAGAAAGGAGGTACCACCCATGTGTAGAAAGAGTTAAAAGCAACGTATAACAGAGATACATGTATACCCAAGTTTATAGCAGCATGACAAACAATAGCTAAACTGTGGAAGAGACAGAAAAATCTATGAACAGACCAGTGGCTACAAAAACAGTGTGGTCTATGTACACAATATGGATTGTTCCGTAAAGGTAGATATATTTGAGCCTTTTAGTAAATGGATGTAATTTAAGATCATTAGGCTTAATGCAGTGATTCAACTCAGAAGGTTAAATATATTTGCATGGTTTCTCTAGCAGGTATTTTATAGAAACTAATGAGTGTGATAGTGGGAGTAGGAAGGGTAATGAGAGAGGGAGTGGGAGGACCAAAAAGGAGAGGAATTGCAATGTGGATGTGACATACATGTGCACAAAATACTTGAGCTTAGTGTAATCGTTGTGTATTAGATATATATACATAGAATATATACACATATATAAATTATATATATATGTCTATGCACACACACACACACACACACACTTATAAAATGGAGAAGAAAAAGAAAGAGCATAAACTAGTGGGATGAGTATGTGTGTGTGCATGTCAGGGGATTCTTCTTCCTGATTTGTTTGAGCTTGTGGATATCTTCAAGGATTTTCAAGAATCTCTATACTCTCTTTTCAGAAAGTTCACAGATTTCCAGAAGTGCTTCTGTGAACTTCAGAAAAAGAACTCCTTTCTTAGGGACTGACATGATGGGATTGACTCTCAGGAGGAAAAAAGAAGGTTTGAAGGCGATAAAGTTGGGATAAACAAGTTATATCACAAAGCAACGTTGATAAAAACCATATGGTACTGTCACAGAAGCAATCACATGCAGCAGTAGAACAGACTTGAGGAGGCAGAGACAAACTTGACCACCCTCAGCCACCTGATATTTGACAAAAGAGTAAAAAACACACCTTGGAGAAGAGATAGTATCTTAAACAAATGGTGCTGGCAGGACTAGTTATGCAGAAAATGAATCGACATTCATATTTTTCATCCTATACTAAAATCAAATAAAAACGGAGCAAAGATCTACATATTAAAGTGGGAACACTAGACTTGCTGGAGGATAAAATCAGTAAAATCTCCGAAGACATGAGAAAAGGTAAGGACTTTTTCACCAGAACACCTGTTATATAAGAAATAGCATTAGGAATCAGCAATTGGGATTACATCAAATTAAAAACCTGCACAGCAAAAGAAACAATCAGCAGAGTGAAGAGAGAATCAGTGGAAAGGGAAAATTATTTCCATCTACTTCTTGGACAAAGAGCTATTATTTCAAGAATACAAAGAACAGAAAGAAAATAGACTTCCAAAAATAGAAGACCCAATTAAAAAATGGGCAGTTGAAATGGAAAGACAATTCTCCGAAGAAGAAATACAAACGGTCAACAAATACAAGAAAAAAAGTTCTGCATCTTTAGCCATTATAGAAATGCAAATCAAAACCACACCAAGGTTCCCTGTCATCTCAGTAATAATGGCTATTATCAAGAAACCACAGATGCTGGTGAGGATGTGGGGAAAGGAACCCTACTACACGTGTGGAGAAAATATAAACTGGTGTAACTGTTACAGAAATCAGTATGGAGATTCCTCAAAAAACTGAAAATAGATATTCCTCTGGACCCAGCTATACCTGTCTTCCTAAAAGAGTTTAAAACACCATATAACAGAGATACGAGTATGCTCATGTTTATAGCAGCATAACAAGCAATAGCTAAATCATGGAAACTGCGAAAATAGATGCACCATGAGATCATCATACTTAGTGCATTGAATCAGACTCGAAATACTATCATATGTTTTTGCTAACATGAGGAAATTTAAATAAGAAAGAAAAAGAGCTAAGTAAGAGAGATGGTAGGAAGTGGGGGGATGAACGTGTGGAAAGGGCGGCCATATGGGAGAGCGGAGGGCGGGTGGGAAGGGAGGAGAGGCCGGGATGGTGATAACTATATGTTTTATGTGCGAGCACCAATGCCTCTTCTGATGTAACCATTGTGCATTGCACATATACATGCTATTAAAATAACTTGAGAAAAAAGGCTTTAAAAGCAAAATAAACATTAAAGTACAGTAAAAGTAAAGTCAAAGTGAATGGAACAGCAAAGGATATTTCTGTATGTCTGCTCTGTGCATCTGTGAATTTTGAACCTGCTTGCAATGCTATTGATGGCATTTGGCCTTTACATAACGGCTCTTCCTCTTCCCTTGGCTTCTTGACTCTATTCTCCCAGATTAGCCCCCATCAACACCAAAGAGTCTGTATGAACACAATGTGCAGGCCTACAGCCAAGGAACAGACTCCCCGACATGATTTTCTGACTCAGTGGGTTCCAAAAACATCAGTAAGGATCTCAGCAAGGCTGTCGAATACAAACTATTTCGATGCATTTTTAATTAGTGCTTGGCCAGTTAAGATGATCAATTTGTAAAATACTTTGAAGCAAAGGCTTATTAAAATGGAAAATGGTGTTTGTTATAGTAAGCCTTTCCATAAACTTCCAACTACTTACTAGATACTTCTTCTGTGTGGGAAATGTGGGTAGGCAGGTATGCAGATCCCCTGCGGAGCCTATTTTCGATATTAATTATCTTGCTGTGCATTAAATGGTTTTTGTTTGGGAGTTAAAAGGTTTGTGAAGATTAGATTATTTAAATGGAAAAAATCAATTTTCTTGAACTTGGGCAGTCTTTTGCAGTCGACTGTAAAAAGCCAAAGGGAATGTAAAAAGAGGGGAGGTTCGTACATTTCCCAAATGTGAAAGCCAACTGAATTGTTAGAACAAAGAACAGGCTTGCATTGGAGAAGAAGCAGCCAGTTGGAAGTACCTTGCCTTTCTCAGGCTGATGGTGAGCTGAGCAGGAAGAGGACTCCAGCAGCTGGGTCAGGGGCAGAAATCTTATGTGAAGTAAACACACAGTTGGGTTATTTGTGAAATGTGTTCTGAAGAAAGAAATGTGATCTCTCATACTGCAAATGTCGTCCTCTTCCTCAAGGTCAAACAAAGGTTGGTTTTAATTCTGCAGATAAGTAAGCCTGTAGCCACTGGAAGTTCTGCACTTGGCTCTTTGCCAAACCTGTCCCCAAAGAGCTTCCCCCTTTTGGGAGAGGAGTAAAGCTTCCCACGTCAGTGAACTGATGCGTTAATAGGTTATGCCATGCAGAGGCAATGATCACGGGCTATTGCGTGATAGCCTTTGGACGCGATCTAGTGAGTGTATTGGCCTGCTTAGGCTGCCATAAAAGATATCATAAACTAGGTAGTTTAAACAACAATTGAAAGAAAAATTTAATTTTGCTTGAAGTTGGGAAATTTTTAGAAGATTTGTAATTTCAGCTAGATTTTGGAAATGACGGGGCCATCAACACAGGAGTGTGGAGGGGGCAGCTATCCCATGCAGAGGACACAGTTGGAAGACTGCTCAGAGATCTGACAGCACAGGGGAACCACGCGGGGAGGAGTAGGCACACGGTGTGTGTGTGTGTGTGTGTGTGCGAAGGAAGGGGAAGACGGTGCGAGGCTAGAGAAGGATATGCGGCCATCATGGAGGAAACATTGAGTTTTACGCAAGGACGTCTCCTTAGTCCATGGAAGTTCACAGAAGATCTCTTTGGGGAGGATGGCACTCAGTGGAGGCAGAAGGAAAGGCAGGGAGGCCAGTAATCACGGGGAGGCAACGTGTCTTTGCATATTTTCTTCTAATATAATCGTTGTAGGGATATTTCACTTTCTTAGGTTTACTTCTAGATTGTTTTTTTTTTTTTTTTTTTTGAGGAGCTGTTGAGAATGGGATTATTCACAAGATTGTTTCTTTTACCACTTTTATTTTACTCAAAATGATTCAAAAAACAAAAAAACACAGCCGAAAGAAAAAAAATCAAAAACCCCAAAACAGCATTGGGGGAAGAGTGTCTTCTAGCAGTGGCTGTGTAGAAGCAGAGAGTGCCTCTCCCATGGACTGTTTTGGTATGGGTGGGAGTCTGACTGAGAGGCCGCTTTTACCTGTGTAAGCCGCATGTACTGTCTGGCTCCCATCGGAGCTGTTTTCATCCCAGCAGTCTGCTCACACGCACCATAGCCTCTCCTGTAACGGGCATGCTGATCCGAGCTGCCATGTCCAGGAACATTCTTAAGAATGGTACGGACACAGCCGGCTGACTCACTCAGGGGAAGTTGGGAGATTGGAATCTGGGTAGAGAAACATTGGAAACAAGGACCAGCAGGACACGTTTCTCATCCAACCTAAACAAAGGCATTACTTGTGAAACAACAGATTTTTTAAGTGTGGATTGAGACGGTCTCACTATTTCTCTGCATTTTCTTATAATACAGATGTCAGCCTTCTCCCCGTGGGGCCGTTTCCATTAGTGTCATATTTTATTGAGATCAGTGCTTCCCACCAGCGGGTTAGAGCCATTAGGGCTCTGATTTTTAGCCATTGTGACCTCTCATTACGGGAGCAGTTTTGCCTCATGATCGCATAAAGCACACAATAATAGAACCACTGGCATTTTAGATTTCATTACAATTCATATTTCTCTTGGCACTCTCCCCCTCCCTCTGTATGCTTTAATTTCTGTGCATGGCTGAACTGCCTCGTTTCCACAGAAATGAAGTTAGACCCAAAGGCTACAGACATTGGTTCTAGAGATGGCTGTTCATTTCTGAGCTTCTGTTAACTTTACCCCACACAGGAGCAGCACATGCACGAACGCACAGAAAGCTCTGACTTTTTCAGACTTTATCTTTTCTAAGAGTAGATTTGGAAACAAGTCTTTGCTCTGCTAAATTGTTTAAATATCAAGGGGTTTGAGAATGGGAGGTAGCTCAGCAGTTAGAATACTTGCCTTGCAAGGACAAGACCCTGGGTTCAATTCAGCAGCACCATGAAAACCCAAGGTTGAGGTGCCTGCCTGTAATCCCAGCACTCGGGAGGCTGAGGCAGGAGGATTGTCTTGTGTTCAAAACCAGCCTGGATTACATAGAAAGTTCAGGACCAGACTACACTATAGAGTGAGATCCTGTGCAAAAACAAAAACAAACAAACAAACAAAAATCAAAGGGCATCAGACTCATAAAGAAAACACATCTGAGTGTGTTTGGGTGGCCAAAGTCTGGTTATTTCATTGATATTTCTACTTCTGTTTGGATACATGCACACATATGTGTACACAGTGAACCATTTTTTTTTCTCTGAGCTGACAATTAATGGTACACTTAATTTATTTTCCTTGTTTCTGAAAGAAAGCGACTTTTCTCATGCTTGACTTCAATTAATCTATCAGTAAACTCTGTCCTCTTGGTTCAAGAGCACGGATGAAACGTGATATTGAAATTATCTTTGATTAGATACTTGTGCACATGATTGTGTCAAAAGTCTTGATGAAATGTGAACATAATCCTTCTGAATGGATTTATTAATGACATCATATACTATCTCTTTGGGAAAGTTTGTTATTATTTTATTTCTCTCTTGTCAGCAGCTTGAGATTTCTAGAACTTCTTGTTGCTCCATACGTTAAGCCACACCATGGGTACAAAGTTTAATGCCTACCGGTAAGAACCACTCATCTGGAGAAGAGCCAAAAGGAAAGGCTGGGGCTTGGGGGGTCTCCCTCTGTTTTAGGAGCAGTTTTAGATACTTGTCCCTCTTATATCCGGGTGAGGGCCACCCTCAGCTCATTTCTGGATTGGAGGCTTTTTTGCTGGCTTTGCCATCAGTTGTGTCCATCTCTCTAGATTTGATCCATTTTCCCTCAGATCTTGATTTTTCTGCACCATCCTTTTTTCTTGTTGGACTTCCTTAATTCTTGTCCTATTTAAGCCTCTTCATCTTCCCTAATAAAAGCAATGCCTGGGTTTTTCAACCTAATCTACCAAAAACTGTGAATTAAGTAAAACGTGTGGGCTTTTAATTTAAAACAAGGAGGTGGAGGAAGGATCCTAGGTGAACTGAAGGTTTTAGGAAGTTTCTAGAAGATGAAAGGTAGGTGGAAAAGATAATTGGACAGGTTAGTGGGGGATGGAGGGAGCTAGAGCTGAGAGAATGCAGAGAAACCTGCAAAGGAAGTGATAATCATTTTCAAGGAATAGTTCCCCCCAAAGGATGATGGGTATAAGAAGCTGAACTGGATTAAGTGATAGCAATCAAGGTGATTGATTAAATCCTGCCTTCTAAGTGGTCACATGAATGGGTGTTCTCAATACAATGTTTGTCTTATGGTTGAAGCATTATAATTTGCCACTAAGGAGAGGCAGAATGCTTGGGAACAGTTCCTCCGTTATTGACCCCTTGGGGGTACTTACTCCAGCCTTCGTGCCTCCTACTTTCTGTGCACTACACGGGAAGCTTGCTTGTCTGTGGGTCATGCCAATGGACAGACAGCTTCCCTTCAGTGAGGGACAGAGAGTCTGGGCTCTGAGGTGGAGTTGGAAAGGATCTGCCTGGAATAAGAGATGGAAGATATGCAGTGAAGGTGGGAGGTCGGAGAGAGGCTGGGTCTGGGAACATGAAAATGGGTGAGGAAAAGGTAACATGTGCAGCCATGCGGAGCCCTTGATGACAAGAGGCAAGGGTGCCGGAACAACTGAATGATCAGAGTTCTGAAAAGGCTTTAGTTACAGTAGAACAGCGAGCTTAAAATGTATTAGCATTTTTAAGCCCTGGAACTTACATATATGACCAAACGCTAATGCTTCATAATTATAGCTTAATAGAATAGAAATATAAAATATAATAAATAGTTACTTGCTTGGAGTTGCCTCCCCCCTCTGGTTTTCAAAGTATGCTTTACAGTATTTCTGTGAAATTCTCTCATTCTAAACCTTTCAATTGAAAATTTACAAAGAAATTTTAATAAATTTACATCAAAAGAAAGAAAATATACTGAGATTGTGGAGAAAGTATATAGAGGTGGTCATTTCCAATGGATTGTCTTGTTGAATTGGGACAGTGCTCTTTCTTTAGAAAACTTAAAGTGAATTTCCCTTTCTCTCTTCCTTCCATTCTTGTTCCCTTCCTTCCTCCCTCCCTTTCTTTCCTCTTTTGACAATTTATTATTGAAGTACCACCTTTGGCATGACTGGAGTTGTGATAAATGTCTACTCATGTGTATTTTTATGCTTTCCATTAAAGATAAATTGCTCATTTCAAATTTATGTGTTAAAGGGTGTGTATCTCTCTCTCTCTCTCTGTGTGTGTGTTTGTGTGCGTGTGTGTGTGTGTGTATGTTAAAGCAACCAGTTATAACATTCTAAAAATAGTCTTGAAATATACTGCAGCCTTCTAAAATATTTTTTACCCAGAAATCTTGTTTTTTAAGATTTTCTCTTTCCAATATACCTGGACGGATTTTGGTAGGGATTGAGGAAGACTGACTTCATCAAATATAAACCTGTCAAATAAACTTTACAAATAATTTTTAAAATTCTGCATGTAATCATTCTTACTGCCTTCACTGAGACTAACTTGGCATGATGTTAACACAGCCCAGTTGCTGTACAGTTTGCACTTTCAGTCCACTCCAAGTCCACCGGCCAGTTTTGGAGATTTTAGTCCCTGAGCAGTTGGCACTGTTGCTTTGGGCTTAGAGTGAGGTAGTAAATCAATGTGATGGTGTGTGGCGGGGCAAAACCTGTTCATGCCATGACACTTCAGCATTGCTCAAAATGTTCACATTGCAGATTTCCTCTGAGATTCAAGAGAGACTGCATGGCTACAGTGGCCTCTCACAATCCCAGTTTCAACATTGGCGTCTTCCTTTAGGTCTTAGCTTTTCCAAGAACTTCACCTGCATGTCCAAATCAGCTCAGGGGAGCCACTGCCCTTGCTCTGTGGGTGGCAGAGAGGGCTGCCCCGTGAATGGCCTGTTTCAAAAGGAAGTGGAAAGTGAGGATGTCACACGGTGTGATGAGGCTGATGCATTCGGTCTAGATTGGAGGTCTCAGGTGCCCTCCGCCAGGCATGCTGCTTCCCCGATACTTCACAGACTCAGTGTCTCGGAAATGGTCCATTAACTTGTCTGGCCCGCTGATTTTTCTGAAAACTGTCTTAAGACTTCTGAGATTGGAAGTTAAAATTCACAAACAAAAGCCTTCTTCCTGCCATAGCAAGTGGTCATCATTAGTCAAGCTATTCAGAGGAAATTGAAATCCCCTCTCCTACTCACAGGAGGCTTGCCTGGACTCCTGCTGATCTCACAGTCCCTCATCTTCACCTGGCTGCCCTGGAGTGCAGCAGGGCACAGGTGTTCTCATAGCTCCTGGGAAGCTCTGCCTTCTGCTCCTCTGGAGTAGTGGGAAGTAGGAGAGGGTAGGCGGAAGCAAGCCTCCCGGTGGTGAGGGGGCGGGGCAGGCATTCCTGGGGCTTTTGTTTTTTTCTCTTCTGCTGATAGACATTTCTTTGAGTTTTTTTGCAAAGGGCTTTGGGATTAAATACTCCGTATAAATGGTATATCATTGAAAGAAAAAAGTATAAGTTTGTATTATATGATGAGAATTGTTCTGCCATAAGCTTTCAATATTACTTTATATAAATTTTTTTCCATTGGTTGTGTTTGATACTGACGAGTGCAGTAGCAAAGTATTGTCTTCTCATCATCCCCGTCTTTGATCTGCATCTGTAATAGTTTATTCCTACAGTATTTTCTTAGTTGTCTAACTGGCAATAAAATCTATGATCTCTCTCTCTTTCTCTCTCTCTCTCTCTCTCTCTCTCTCTCTCTCTCTCTGTGTGTGTGTGTGTGTGTGTGTGTGTGTGTGTGTGTGTCCCTCTCTGTCTTCAAAACACACTGTATGATATACTACCATGTACCAAGATAAAGGCTAAAATTCAAGAGGCAATACCAAGATCAGCAAGAGTGGAGTGGAACAGGAACTTCACAGATTGCTGATGGGAGTGTGAGTTGTAGTGGATCTTGGAGAAGCGTTGGCTGTACAGTGGGTAATCTGTGAAGGTTCAACTTAGGACATTTTACATTTTATTTGGTGAGAAAGCAATCTACATCGGGTTCAAACCATACTCCAAATTTTGAATTCAATCTTTTCCCCAGGCAAGTGACGATACGCAGCACAGTGTTCTCTTTGTGCTGGGCAGCTCCTGGCCAGCCATAAGAACAAGAAAGTGAACAATGGGCACCTCACGGTCTGCTGCAGTGCTAAGCCAGGATGTTCAGTAGGTTGGTAGTCTTACATGTGTATTTTTTTTTTTTGCCTTATGAAATTTTGAACTTTCAATAAATGTATGGGAGTATAATTCCACCACAAGTAAGACCATCTCTGTACCAAGGTTTAACATCAGCACATCTCTTAACAGAGGTAAACAAAAAAGCATATGCACCAAAAGACTTGCTTGAGATGTCCACAGTGATATTATTTGCTAATAGGCTGACTCGGGAAATAGGTCACGTACCCATCTTTATTAATCTATTTTTCATTCTTAGCAAAATATCTGAGGTTAGGTTGCTTTATAAATCTAAGACGTCTGGTTACCTGTCCTATCTAGAGCTTTACGGGCCTGGCACCAACTGTGGCTTGGCTTGGCTCTGGTGAGGGATGGATTTTTAATGGTACATTACCAGAAGTACATGTGAGAAAGAGAGATCTTGTTGCCATAGAGAAAACCAGAGCCAGGGCATACTCAGCCAAAAGATCTGTATGAGGTGTCTGAAGCAGTATATTTGTTAAAAGCTCAAATCTGATTATATTCTACTTGCCTGCTTCAGCAACAGAATTGATAACTGATGATCCTTTTAAACAATGGGATGCTATATAATAGAAAGACATAAGCAGTTCTACACCACAACATGTGTGAACCTCAAAAACACAATATTAAGAAGAGAAGCCAATGAAGGCATGCACACTGAATCGTTCAGTTTCTGTGACATTCAAAATGAGACAAAACACACCAGTAGTATCTGAAGTCAAGATCACGATTATGTTGTTGGAGTAGGATGTTAACGACCGGGAAAGAACGTGTGCTGCTCTCCTGGGAAGGAAGATGGTGGTGGTGTGGCTCTTGACCTACATGCTGGTTATAGGCCCTAATACAATTATAGCAGGGAAATTTAATACTCCACTATCACAAATAGATAGATCAACCAGACAAAAAAATCCACAAAGATATACAACTGCTGAAAGACACTGTAGAAAACTTGGGCATAACAGATGTTTACAGAGTTTCCCACCCAATGTCAACTGATTACACGTTCTTCTCAGCAGCACATGGAACATTTTTTAATATAGACCACATCCTAGGACATAAGTCATGCTTAAACAAGTACAAAGGCATAGAAATAATTCCCTGCATACTCTCAGACCACAGTGGAATAAGACTGGAACTTAACAGCAGCAGAAACAGAAGAGAATACACAAATACATGGAGATGTAACAACTTGCTAAGGACAAAACAATGGATCATGGAAGAAATCATAGAAATTCAGCGTTATACACGTAATCTAGATCTATATTCCACTTTGAAAAAATTTGTAAAATAAACAATCAACAATTGTGGTTGTTACTCTCCAAAACTTTCAAGTTAAAATTCAAACTCCTTACCTGTCAGATTTAAGCTTGTGTAATCGGTCCCTGTTTATTTCTTCAGTCGCATCTTCTTCCTATTCCTATTATTTTTACTATGGTTCAGCTATGCTGTTTCATTTTTTCAATCATCAGTTCAATATTCCATGTACTTGTACAGTTTCAGTTCATTTCTCATGTCATTCCTGCTACCTGGCCTGCTCCCTGCCTTATTGATCTATCTATCTATCTATCTATCTATCTATCTATCTATCTATCTATCTATCTTATTTTTCTGGTACTGGGATTGAGCCTAGGGCCTTCCCACTAAGCAACATCCTTTTACCATTTTTATTTTATTTTATTTTTTTATTGAGAAAGAATCTTTACCAAATTGCTAAATTGTCCAATCTGGGCTTGAATATGTAATCCTCCTGCCTCACCTCCCAGGGTGTTGAGATTACACGTGTGTGCCACCACATCCAGATTTCCATGTTTGTCAACTGGCGACTCAGCTCAAATGCAATGTCACCTTTCTTATAAATTTGTCTCTCACTTACCTGGGCAGGTGCATTTGCTTCCCTTGTGCTCATATTGTTATTAAATGCACATTGTCTAATTCAGGGTGAGCTCTCTCGTGTATCTGATAAATTAGTGACTTCTTTATGAGCTGAGTGCCCTGACATAACAGGATTCATATTTTAAGGGAATTCCTGACATGGATAAATGCAGAGACTGTCACCAGAAATTATGGGCTTGGCTGTTTCTTATTCCGTTCATTTTGTGCTGTGGCCCCAGCCCTGGCAAAGTAAGAGTGTGTCTGTGGGCTTCAAAGCTCTGTACACAGCTTTACTAGTGCTATCTCATGATGCTTCTGGAAACAGCTGTAGGCTGAAGATAATTTTATTTTTCTCTTATCATTTGGGGGGAAGAAATAAGGAAGATATATGTATTTATTTATTTCAAGTTAGAATAATATTTTAATCTACAAAGTATGAGTAGGAATAGAATCGGGCCAAATTCTCCTGGATTCCTAGGACTCTGCTGCTGGGGCCACTTTTAATTCTTCTAATTCCATCTCAAGAGAAGTTTCTAGATTTCATTGTTTCATTTCTCTGAGGTTTAGGCCTGCATGTCAAACTGATCATAGTGTGTGACCCAGAAGTTATCTTCGGTTTTCTAGATAGTTATTGGATTAGGAATATTAGGAGATTGGTATTGTTTGTGAGAATTCACCCTTACATCAATATATAGTACTACATGTATGGGGGAAAGAAAAGAGTAGCAGACTACACAGAAAATTTGTTTATGAGTTTCTAGGATTGTAACAGAGAATCAGAAAGAAGTGAATAAAAACTCAGGCTCTTTTAACTGGACACACATTAGGTGAGATTCGCCTCCCCCCGCCCCCCCCCCCCCCCCCCCCCCCCCCCCCCCCCCCCCCCCCCCCCCGCTTCATTTTGTATACACCAGCCAATTCAAAGCCTCACAGTTTCTGAAGCCTCTGCAATTACAGCTGCCTAATTCTGTGTCTACCCTGGAGATACAAAGGAGCTAAAAAGAGACTTTCTAATCAACTCTTATAATTATGCAGTCAGATGGAAAATACTGACAACTAAGTCTTATTCTCAGTTATGAGCTTTGCATATTTGGATGGGTGGGCTTTGGATGGGTGGGCTCAAACACAGAGCACAGCATAAGCAAGTGACCGCCCCGAGCAGGTATCTTTAAATAGCTGGGTCTTCACAAGTATTAAAATATCCAAAGAAAACTAATGCACCGGGGTTTATACAGTGCTTTTTCACATTATTTATTCTTGTTTGAGACTAATCTCAGTTCCTTTCCAAGGCACTAAGACCTCTGTGTAACCTGAAGCCTAGTGCCGGGAAAGTGCTTTCCTAAGCAGCAGCCCAGGAATAAGGAGCCAGTTCACAGCTGGATGGCATCAAAGCATATGCCTGGATTCAAACCCAGGTCATTCACTGTTGGCCTTGGCGGCTGCCGCTGACCCACTTTCACTCCTTCCACTGAAATTTTCTGGCCTGTGAAACTCAGAATATGTTAGATCTAATGCATTCCCTCTGAATTTAGAGTGCTCTAAGTTGCTGGAAACCTCAGGCTCCCGTGTGCTGATGCAAAGTAAACACGCTTCCAGCCTTCTCTTGTAGCCCTTTGTAGAAGCTGGCTGCTATGGTGATGACACACAGGTGCTCCTCCCCAAGGTGACTCCAGGACCCTACACATTCTCCCAGAGGCATCCAGATTTAGCCACATACAACCAAGCATCATTTTAGACTAGTGCTGATGAAAAATCCCCTCTCTTTCACACCACTGTCATTCGCCTTTTGTACAGGGGGTACCCTGGGGAAGTGACAAACGCTTAGAGTTCAAGACTCTAGAAGCCTGGGTTTCATTCCTGACTGCCAGCTGACTTGCCTTTCTACATCTTAGGCTTCCTTTCAATGACACTTTACTTGTAAGTTGTTTGAATATTAGATTTTTTTTTTCTAAACACCTTACTGAGAGCTCATGCATTTATCTGGTCCATAGAAAGAGCTCAAAACTGGTTGAACTGAAAAGTTACGGCCACTAAAATTTAAGAATTTCAAATCCTATGCAGTTCAAAGTTGTCACATAGTAATTCAGAATTTGTTGAGGCAACTAATCTGACCTCACTCTGTTTAAAATGATCACACTGTCTTGCAGTTCCAATTGCATATTTTCTCAGATTTACCTGATTATGTGTCAGATCTTTGCCTACCTAGAAAAGTCTGTTTTTGATCACTTTTCAACCTATAATCATGGTCATTGAAATACATTTGGAGGTAGAGCCTGAGTCTGCTTTGGTTTTTTTCTTTCCTTGCTATGTTCTTACTCTTAAGCTAGCAGATAAGTTAATGAATATGTGAGAATATTTATAAAGCTTCCTTGTGTAAAGGAAGTGTAATTCACAAAAGCATCGCCTTTATACTTGAAGGACAGGATAATCATTTTGGACTCTCAGTGTTTTGAGTTCACATTTTGGGTCTGTTGCTAACTCATAGGATGAAACCGGGCAAATAAACTCAGCTCTAAAATCGAGGGGAAGCAGCTGATATTTGTTATGAGGCACTGACAAATTATTTAGTATGACATACTATTTCACAGAAGCGAGGGACAGTGAGTACGATAGTTAAAGCAAATCAGTCAGTATTTCAAAGTGAGTGCAAAGCAACATATATTTTACATTCAGGACCCCGAGGGTCAAGATCAGCACTAGGGGCTTGGTGATGAGTAGCTGAAGAGCATGGCTGACCCACAGTGAGTCAGACTGGGAAGTGGCAGGAAGGCACGTAGGCTCTAGGTGCCATATTGCTCCTTCCTGTTCCAAAACACGACTTGACTTTTGGAACATTTTCATGAGTTTCTTTGAGGCAGGAATCCTCAAAGTTACAGAAAAAGTGATAAGAAAAGTCCTTGGAGGTCGTATGACCCTTCACGGCAATCCCGAAAATCCCTGTCTACAGGAATGGTTTCTGTAACTTTCCTGCCATGGACTTCTCCATACTACTAACATGTAAAGTTAGCCTGCTTATTTTTCATTCGTTGGCCTCAGTTCTACCCTGGAAAATTACACAGAAATAAAATTTGCTTCCAATAAGTTGTTCTGACTACTTCATACTCTCAAGCCCAAGTTTTCTTTCTTCCAGATGATGTAGCCCCAGCTTTCCCTGTGTCCTCACTCTTTCCCCCTCGCTTCCTTGGGTATGCTCTAGTTTTTTCCAATTTGCAAATAATCAAATGTAATGGATTTGCACTGGTAAAATACCATCACTGGGTTTACCTGACTGGCTCCCTGGCTTGGCATCCACCCTGTCCTACGGCAGTGGTCCCAGTGGCTCCTGAAGGTCTGGCCCTGAAGGGGCTCTGCAGCAGTTTTGACAAAAGAGTCATAATGTCCTAGTTTGGTAACTCTTTTCATTTATTATCTAGGTATCTTTACAGCTAGATTAGTTTTGAGCTCTTGTGATTGAACTATAGTAAATTTTATTGAAGTTATTTTTGTTCACTTATTTGTCCTTAATGAAACTTTTTTTTCGGAATCTATAATGTTAAGGTCTGATTATTTAGAGGTAGATCCACCTTTCAGAAGTTTCCAGTCTCTTGGCAGAGTTGTCCAGTCACATCACATATAAGAACAGAACTTGGCAAAATGTTTTAAGAGTATCATACCAATCAACTTGGAACTTTACTTACTTCCAACTGGGTCTTATTCTGCTATTCTGGACCCACATTCTTTTCATCCTGAGACCCTGTCTGTTCATAGCAGCTTCTTTGGCATTCAGAGCTGGCTGGGTCTCTTCCTACCAGCTGCACTTGCTGGGCAAAGCTCCTACCGATAGCTTCAATTTTTGGTGCTGCCATCTCTCTGCATGTTGCGGTCCTGGCCATTTCTGAAAAAATCTATGTCCTACCCCATAGCCAGAAGGCAATGCTATGTACTGGAAAGAACAGTCTTAGAAGTAAAAAATGAGTTAAAGTTAGCTTACAATACTTCCTTTTTAATGTGATCTTTGTTGAGTTAAAATAACTCAGCTACTTTAATCTGGAGATGCTTTATGTTAAATCTTGATAACTCACAAAGTTACGGTAGAAGTCAACACACACAGACTTCTTCGGGTCTGACAGATTCTGTCACTGCTTTCCCTTTGCCTCTCCTGTATACCAACATAAAAGCTCCATCTATAACTTCAGGCCCTGATAGTTAATCTATTCCTAAACCTGGGAACAGCCACAGTACATTTGTGTCGTAGTTATGACTTATCCACAAACCACAAACTGTGATGGTGAGCCTTGAAAAGATTTTTATTATATTGCCTTAAATAACTTGGGGTTGGTAGTTCAGCTACAGAGGATTTTTCTGGCATGTGTGAGGCCTTGGGATCAATTCTCCATAATAGTAATAATAAGGCTGACTAAATTAGATGAAGCCCAGATATGTATCATCGAAAATACATTTAATATTGATGTAAAGAAGGTTGTAAAGGAAGCACACATATTCTGTTGGACGAGGTTAAGATCGATAGGGAACATATTTTCTCCTCTTTACCAGTCTTCAGTTTACAATGTGTAGCTTTGTCTCTGAAGCAGATGGTTAGACATAAAATGGTTAGAAGCCACAATTGCTCAGTCAGACAGCTTTTGCTCAATTACCAGATCCACCCCCAGAGAAGTATATGGTTTTGGACCCCAATTTCTTTATTGGTAAAATGTTATTTGAGTTATTGTCATAATTACCTAACTTAGGAGGTTGTAGAGGATTGTATGAATTAATGCACATAAAGTACTTAAAAAGTGTTTAAAAATATGCTGCAGGAAATATTGCATTAACATTAGCTCTAATTGTTCTATCTTCACCAGCACTCATATTATTTAGGAAAAATTGTTTTCGGTTTTTAAGTAACTATATTACTTAAATGGAATTAATATAATCATAAAAGGAATGATTTTTCAGTTACTTATTTATTCATCGTTTGACTTTGTTGTTGATTTAGTTACCATTCCTGTTCTTGTTTAGGTTTGTATTTGTATCCTAACCATTTTAAATTCTTTACTATTAATGAGTGTGTGGATGTGTGTGTTTATGTGTGCGTGCAGGGAATGAAATCTATGGCCTTCACAGTATGCTACATTCCCAGGTCATTTTTTTGGTTTTGATTTTGAGATGGAGTCTCACTAAATTACTCAAATACCAAAGGTGGGCTCAAACTCACTATCCTTCTGCCTCAGCCACACAGAATGCTGGGATTATAGGCTTGGGCCACCAGCACCAGACACAGTGCTACTCATAATTTCAAAGGACTGTACGTTAATGACTATATCCCACACTACTTTTATTCTGATAGTTTTCCTTATGTTTATTTTTAATCCAGATTTAATCTGCTTCAAAGCAGGAGTAAAGACAAAATAAGCCTCTAAAGTTAAAATTTGATATTAACGTATCATTAGCTTTCCAAGCATTTGCCGTACACTTTACAATATTTAAAGTAAGATTCAATTGGTCATACATGTTTAAATTTTATCGGGTATTTTAGATTTATAATCAATATATAATTATGTATTTTATTAGGAAAATAACTCCAGGGATCCTAATCCTATCTTTAAGCAGTATGACCAATATGCCAGTCCCGATTGTTTTTAACCTAATTATGTTTTAAATCTTAAATTAATAGGCCTCAAAAATCACGATGAAGTTTTTGACTAAGAACATTGAAGGGTGATGGGCTGAATAATAAATACATGTACACTATTTTTCCCCATACAGTTTTATTTTCTGACATTACATAACACTGTTTCTATAACTAAGTTTATATTTTCAATTATAAAGTCTCTTTCTTCAAATTTTCCATAACAACATAACCACTTCACATTTTAGAAGACAATGTATAGCAATAATGCTATATAGAGTGCTTACTGTACACGAGGGACTGGTTTGTGCATGTTATGCAAATTTAATATATTCAGTTCTCACAAATAACATGCTACTGGTAGTTTATAATGTAGCCCTCAGGTGGAGAAACTGAGGCATGGGAAATCTGCATAACTTGCTTATGAACTTTCAGATGATAACTTGTACAGGTTGATTTGGGGACACTAGTTGACAAACTTTCTGCAAAGGGACACCTAATAAGCACTTCTGGTTTTGGGCTCCCAACCATCGGTTGTCATGACTGGTCTCTGTGGGTGTAGTAAAAAAGCAGCCTTGGGTGGCATGTAAATGAGTGGATGTGTCTGTGTCCTAATAAAATTTTATTTATGAACATTAAAATTGAAATTTTATACAATATTTACCTATTGTTTTCTTTTGGTATAAAAATAATTTTCTAAATGTAGTAAACAGTGTACGAATTGCATAACAACTATTTCTAGGAAACAGGCTGTGGACTCCTGACTGCCATTGTAGAGATTGATGTCTCAGCCACCGAAGTGTAATGAACTGTGCATCATGTGTGAATGGTGTTACCTAGTAGAGAACCCATTTTTCTTTTATTTACGACCGAGTTAATTATGTGAGCAAAACATATGGGTTATTTGCCCAGTTTTCTTTTGGTTAGGAAGTTACAGGTTGACCAGTGGTATTCGTAAAGTTTTCTTGAGGGTTTGTACTCTTTTACCCTCACCTGTAGGCACTGCTTTCTTCAGCCTGAGTCTTCACAATAAAAATGTACACTGTAATTACTGAACGGGCTTCACTAAAATTCAGACTTAATGAGATACATCATAGTAAAAAAATACAACTTTGTGTTGCATCATCTCCATGTACAAGTCAATCTGGTTCATACTGAAATTGTTTTGTGGAATAGATCCTTACAGCACTAGCATCTAGCAAGGCTTCTGTGTTATGGAAAACGAATCCCATGAAGCCATGGGCCGCATGATCAAATTTTAAAATAACATTGGCACGGTGGCTACATCATTTCAATTACCCTTCCTGCCAGCCTAGTTCATCCGTGTGGCAGCCATCTACTTCATTATACCTGCCACCTGTCCAGGGGGCTTTGGGGCACTCTCCAAGGTGCTACCAAATGGGAGAGCCAGTTAGGTGTCCTGATGTGTCCTGTTGACAAGTAACACGACCATATTCCATGCATGCTTTCTCCTGTCAGTGACTAACTCCTGGCCTCACAAGATTCTGCTTTAGAGAGGGCAGGCCGGGGCCTGGAGAGCTTGTGAAGAAGGAAGGGAAATCAACGTGGTTTCAAAGACAAGCTTTTCAGCTTCCTAAAACTTTGTACGTCGTCTTCATACCAGAGAAGTGCACAACGCCACTGATTAGCCATTTCAAGAAAACTGGAGAGGTTATTTTGAGAAAATCAAGGTCTATATCACCTTTCAAGCCAAATGATTGTGTGGTGATAGGGCAGTGAGACAATTTTGGACAGAGCTGTGCAATAACCAGGCACTGTGGCTGCAAATTCTAGATTCACTTGCTTCATAACCTTAACTGTTGTCAGGTGCTTCCCTCACAGGTGATTACTTCGGTGCTTGGAGCCTAACGCAACGAAGCAGAGTAGGTGTTATTTTCCCCTTCACTGCTGGGGAAATCAAGACTCGGGTGGAAATTTACCCACCCACCTCGAATGACTGGGAGTCAGTACCAGCGCCAGGACTGGAGTGTTGCTTCTGACGGTGGCTCATTACTCTTTCTGCTGTGGTACACCAGACACACTGCTCAGGAAACTGCCAAAGCAACTAGCCATTTATACAAGAAACAGGAGCAGAATAGAAATTTGGTAACATATCTACAAAAATAAAAATTTAAAAATACCAAAAGGAAGCCTTTATTTTGGAACCATAGGCTCAAATCACCAGAGTTGTCTGTTACTAGTTGTCTGTCATCAACATACAGAGATATAAACCTGGACCCATTATAATCTTTTCTGTTCTGTCAAATGGGAATACATAATAATATGCCACACAAAATTACAAAAAAATAAGCCAATTCATCAGAAGCATCTGGAAATGTCTAGCTTGAATGATGTTATTACTTCTTTCCTACTTTTAGGAATGACTCATTATCTGAAGCCAGGTAGGTGTTCATGTCTAAAGATCTTTTCAACAATCTGCGTGATCTCTACAGAACTTTCTTAAACTTGAAAGAGCCCTTTCAGGCAGCACTGTTATTTTTAATTTCTCTTTGATTTTTCCAATGTTGGAAAACTAGAAGATCAGTATTATTTAAGAAGAGTAGGAATCCCAAACATGTGACCCTTCAGCCTTAACCTCTCAAAGTGCCACACTGTAGGCATGGGCCATCATGCTTGATTATGAAATAATTACTCTGACTGCTTATACCTAGGCAGCTCTGCGACAATGAGGACATCGACGGTATTGTGCAGCTATCACCATCATCCATC
Source organism: Ctenodactylus gundi (assembly GCA_004027205.1). NCBI lineage: Eukaryota > Metazoa > Chordata > Mammalia > Rodentia > Ctenodactylidae > Ctenodactylus > Ctenodactylus gundi. The sequence continues at coordinate 49,790 of PVKB01006021.1, forward strand.
ACCATGTTCACTATTGCAAATACATTTGAGCACAAGTGCACCCGCCCCTGGCAAGCACAATTCTATTTTCTGTTGATGAGTTTGATTATTCTCCTTGTAGGAATGTTCTATGTCTTTAATTGTCTCACATATCCTGGAAACCTAACTTAATTTTGTTGCAGTATTGTGTGAGCTCAATATAAAATTATTTGATTAATTTTCATCTCAGGGGAGATGCAAACATTTAAAATTGCATCTTTATTTAATCAAAAACTAATCTTCCAGTAGAAAGTGACACTGAAATGATAAAGAAATTACAAGGTAATTAAAAAACTTTCTAAGGTCAAATATTGCATCAATAATAATTCTACTTAAGACAGCATACATGCGTGTTGGGTGGGTACCTAAGACAAAACAAATTACTGATACATTAATTAAAAATGGAATCATATTAGTTATTATTTTCATACTATGAAATTGCTTGATGATAAACTAGTAAAAACTACATCATGAAAGTTGAGTTACTATATTGAATTACATTGCTGTTTTACGTTTGGACTGTTTCTTTATGTTTCACCACAAACAAAATACTTTTCAAATATACTTATTTATTTGGCATGCATAAAAATTTCTAGTGACTTTCCAGCTTTTTAAAGACTTCTGTCAAAACCAAATCAGTAATAACTATGAAATGATGTTTGAAAAGGCCAATACATTCCTAAGAACCACTAGAATCTCAATTACTTCTACTTGAAAGTCACTAACATTGGCTTGACACCCATCATACCAGCTATGGAGCAATCTTGTGAAGACAGATTATTAATTTCATTTTTGTAGTTGAGGAGAAGGAGATTTAGACATGCTGAGTGACTTGTCCATGTCATACAGATTTCTCCTGGACTCAAACTCTGGTCCTCTGGCTCTATGGCTTGTATTCCCAAAGATCAAAGTGTTGTGTGACTCCGGAGTGTCACGTATGCTATACAGAAACTCCCTTCTATTTTATATTTCATAGTTTGTTTAGGACACCACCTTCCCCTAATTTATAGTCCAGGAGTTACTCACGCATCTATTGCATTCCACCAACTTTTATCTCCATAAAGTCTGAGGAGTTCTTAAGACTTCTTGTTATTTTTCGTATGACCTCATATGTCACCAAATTTCTAAATATCACAGACTCATGTTTACATTGTAGTTGCTGAATACATCATATGAGATTAGCTTCTTGGTGCCAAATTATTAGAGAAAAGGTGACAATTTTAGTCAATTAATCAGGTGCCTTTCTCATATACCTTCATTTGGAACTGTATGTGTGGCTATGTATTTTATTTTGGGCCAGCAAGATTAATGACACATAGCAGTATGATTATTGTTAGATCTGATATTTTATTATGATGCAGACTGGGTTCTTTTCATGGATTCAACTAACCCTTTAAGGCACTCTTATAAGATTTCAGGACGAGTACACACACTTGGCACACGCTTGGGCTGGATTCTGTTTTCTTTTTTGTAGGAGTTCATAGACACCATTCAGATATAGTACCTGCCAAATTTTGTTCACTGTAATTTAATAAGAAGAGATGAAAGCCTATGAAATATATTATCGACACTGTGCCCAAATATCAAACTCATTGTGTCTATAAATTATAAGTTAATTTCTTGATATCTTAAGGTAGTTATGCCCAAATTTTTATATTTAGTGCTTTATTAATTATATAAACATTCTATAAATGTGTTTATATTCAACTAATGCACACAATTGAAAGTTTGAATTTTTTCTGTATAATGTTAAAAAAGACAATATTAGCACACAGTGTTGCACAGATGGTCCATATGCCATGTTGTAGTTCTTTTTGGCATCTCAGTGACACAAAATTCACTGGGGATCAATTGTGTATCTGTATATCTTATGTTTTCTATAAGTTATTGGAGCCTATGCATTCACTTAATTAAAATTTCATAAAGCCGAAGATTATACTCTCACTGAACTATAAAAGGCTATCTGTTGAATTCACTGATATCATAATTGTATCTCCTCCGTCAATAATAATGCTTTATATTCTTTGGATTTTAGACAAGCTTTACTATGAACTTTCTTTACAGGCATTTAATAGCAACATATAACAACTAAAAGGCTAAATTTTATAAGCAATCTTAGAGAAGAGGAAAAGGTATGTGGGAAAGTGATGTTTCTGAATGAGTTCAGAAGAAAGACCAGGACTCAAGTGAAGCCTGTCACATCATTATCTACCGACGCCAACCCCAGCACCAATTAGTATTGACCTGGTGGAAGTACAACCTTCTAAAAGCTTAAATGGCCTTTGGAGGAGAGAAAATTGTTAGCAAGTCTTCATCAGCAGAAATGAAATTCTTATAACCTGAAATTAATTGGGCTGAAGAACTAAACATTGCTCTGGAGGACTTAGGCTGAACCTGGGATTTCTCTGTAAGTTACTCCACACAACTAGCTCCACCAGTGGCCAGTACCCTTTAATGAGCCCTGAGTACAGCATGCTGGACATATGAGGACTGTGGGTGAGAGGGAACACCTGTGTGGGCTTAAATTTCTTCTTCACTTCTAAAATTATGCAAACTCTCTTGGAGTTCTAGTGTTGCTGTGGTTTGGGTCTGGAGTGCTCCCTAAAAGTCTTATGTACCTATGGATGCTATCTACTGTTGGGAGGTGGGCCTAACTGGAAGGGGCAGATGCTTGGGGCTGAGCTTGGAGGGTGTATGCTGGCTCTGTCCTTCCACCCAGACTTGGCTCTGCTCTGCTGTGCCATGAGGAACACCCTCTGGTGGCTCTGGTCCTGTTCCACTATTTTCAGTCACCTACTTGTGAATTGACTGTGACCTTCTAAAACTCTGAGCTAAAGTAAATTATTTCTTCCCAAAGTTGTGAATGTTGGTTATTCTGTCCCAGCAATGAAAAAGAAGCTAAGACAAGTGTGCGTGTTTCTCTTCTTGTTTAGTTCTCTTCCTTTATTTCAACTCAGCCAAATATTCATCCCATATGATTCCTAAAAGTTCAGAGTAATAGGAGCTGGGGAAATACTTTAGTGGTTAAAGTACTTGCCTATCAATTGCAAAGGCATAAATTTGATTTCCCAGAACCACATAATCAGGGTGTGATGGTGCACACTTGTAATCCCAGCACTTGTGAAGCTGAGGCAGGAGGATTTTTATGAGTGTTAGGCCATCCTAAGCTACAAAGGGAGTTCAAGACCAGCCTGGACTACATAGTGAGACTCTGTCTCAAAAAAAAAAAAAAAAAAAAACCAGAATAATAGATAGTCAGGAGGACATTGTGCTTAGCATGATAAAGGTCAAATTTAGATACTTCCCACAGCACTGGGTGCTACAGTGTGCCCTTTGCAGGCATTACTTCATGAATTTCTCACACTCATTCTGTGAAGTTAGGGATATTTTTACCCTCATTGTATTGAGGAAGAAACAGAAAGATATTTCTTTGAACTTGGTGCCTAAATATTTAACCCTCCCAGCCCCCACTGTATTTGCTGGTTGAAGGCTTCTTTGACATTAGTGATTGTGACTTGACACATACCCTCAAGGTTTCCTGTCACTTAGAACCTTTAGTAGCCATCGCACTTAATTTCATGTGGGACACAACACTATGAAAATTCCAGCCCACCATTTCATTTACCATGCCTGTCTCCAGAGCCCAGATCCAGCTTCACGGCAACTGGTTCCTTTAGTCATTCAAGGATCTGCAGATCAAGAAGTGCTTCCCTTCCACATTGGGAATACCTGTCTTCCAAGCAATAGGCATGTGGCATGGTCAACCAGGCAGTTCTTTTTTTTTTTTTTTTCATTAGCTGGACTGTGGACCCACTGACATCAATCCTTGGAATTAGCACATAGGAGCAGAAAGTATAATACTTAAAACTGTTGGGTTCCAATGATGGCAAATTATCCCCAGTATGAAGATTTTGGGGATGTTTTTGTTCTTATTCTGTAAAAAAATCATTTTGTTTTTTCCACCGAATTTTGTAAATTACTTATATTTTTATCATTAGAACTTTTTTTAGTTTTTAGATTGCCAACTTAATTGTTTGCTATTTAAAGAGAAATAACTTTTTTGAAATTGTACTGGGGGCCAGGTATGTGCTAGGAAAGTGTTATACCACGGAGCCACTTCTCCAGCCTCTTATAAAATTTTTTATTTTGAGACAAGTTCTTACAAAATTGCCTAGATAGCCTTGAACATGTTATTTTCCTCCTCTGCTTCCCAAGTAGCTGGGATTATCGGCATGTACCACCATGCACACTTGGAAAACAACTTTAAGGCTGTAGTAAGTGCCCTGGCTACATATATAGCCAGGCATTTATTGAATACTTCCCAATTAATTAATTAAGTACCCATTAATTCGGTACTTCTTTAGTTTCAATGAGGCAAGGCCAGCCATTCATGTATGTGCTCTGCAATGTGCACATTGTGCTCGAGGAAGGTAAGCTAGAGATAGAAAGCTTATTCACTATCCAGTTCTTTCTAAGGAAAGAAGAAGGAAAGGTATTCAAGAGGCCACAACAGACACGAGACAAACACGACTGCGAGAAAATGAAGTTGAGAGAAGAGAATTCAAGATGAGACAGATATTTAGATGTGTATGTTTTCTCTATAAGCGGCTTCTATGGTTCACTCATCACTGATGTGTATGTCCTGTTCAATGACATTATTAATGCTCTGCCATGTGACACAATCTAATGCAATTTGACGGGCCTAATCCATCAGAAATGACATGTCAAAAATGGGTCTTTCAGCTTGAGTAATTGAAAAAGAAGCAGCTCTTTGAAATATTATTTTAACATGATCTTTGATAATGTTAATAAACTTAATTACAAACGTTTGAAAAAAATTTCCTTTTAAAAAAAGCTTCTCTTTCTGTTTCCTATGAAATGCCTGGCTTTCAGGAAATCACACATTTGAAGTTACTGATAATGTTTCAGATAGCCTGGCTGCTTCTGTGCTCAGATTCAGTGAATTTACACGCCCGAAATCACATTCTTCCAAGGCATTTTCTAATTTCATATATTTAAATTTTGATATCAACACACCCATTGAACTGCTTCCCTCTCCCAGCTATCCTTCATTTGAAGAAAAATATTACCATCAAGGTATAAGCATGAAGCTGCTGTCTCTGCACCAGTTCTTTTTCTTAACTGAGCAGTGTAGCTGGCATCTGTAAGAGTCACATTCCTTTCTCAGTGTTCCTCCTCACTTTTTGGTAAAATGCAGGTAACAGTTGTTTATCTTCTGTTGCTTTTAGCACCAAAGTCATGATGGATGGACCTGTCCTTTGCCTTCTTATGCACAGATCACCTGGGATTCCCTGCAGGGATAGTCCTGAACAGCTCTTAGAGCATCCCAGGACCATGAGAGGACATGTAAGAAAGCTGCCTGTCACCTTTGCTTCATGGCCACTGTGGAAGGACTCTAGTGGAAGTTCTGGACACAGTGAACAACCATATGGTGCCTTAGTCTTCTCCAGACCAAAACACATAAGCTCATTCTAACTGGCTTGCCCCTTGTTTGCACACACACACACACACACACACACACACACACACACACACACACAATTTATATGAATTGGATTTTCATGTTTTTGCTATGACCACAATTCTGTTCTCACAGGCTTAATTTACTCAACTGAGACCTGAACTTCTGCCTATAGCTCTTCTCAGAGATTGGCTTTTGTCCTTAGTCACCAGAGATGGGGAGCAGGGTGAACTAGATTCTCTACAGCTCATTCTACCCCGAAACTTCGCACTCCTCTGCTTCCTGATGTCAAGTGACATGTTTTGTGAGTACTTTGCCCACTGGATTGAACTTTTCAATGCTGACCACAGACCACTTCAATTGGTGGCGACCAGTGCAGATTCCCGGCGGGCAGCCTAGCAGTCACAAGCAGTCTTAGTTCCAGGCTCACCAGTCTGAATCCCCCCTCCCACATTTTCCATCTGCAAAGACATGTTAACAATCCCAGCTTACCTTGTAGTCACGTCCCCACCCTGAGTTATGTGCTGGGTTTCTGTGCAACCAATCATACAGATCCGATCACATGTGCTTCTCAAAATAAGAGTGCTCAAGACAGTTGCTCAGAAGTGTCTGCAGGAGGTATTCCAAGTGAGCAATTAACAAGGACATATTAAGAACAGAAAATACAAAAACCTTATAAAGATAAGTGTTATCAACTAACATTTTTCAAGTGAGGCAAATGAAGTTCTTAGGAACTAAACAGCAGTTATGCACCGAGGATCGAAACATTGGCTTTCTGATTCCAAATGCCTAATTTTTTCCTCACTGTTTTGCCACTGAGATGGCATCTTAAACTGCAGCGCACTGTAAGTTCTTTCTGTCTTTCAAAGATCTCCCATGTCCTGAATTATCCTGAGGCCTGTCTTGGCATCTGTCATTCAAAGAACTATCACCTATTGAAACGAGGCACAGAGCTTACCATGAGCATAACCCACTTTATTTTATGAGTGAAGACAATGAGACTCTAAAACAAGGAGTGATTTCCTCAAGAAAATGAGCTAATTTGTGGCAGAATCAGGGCAGAAGTGTGTTTCCCGAGTCCCAGTTCTGAACTTTTCTTACTGGCCTTAATGTTTCTCTATCCATTTATATCAGTGTTTAGGGAGGTTTATCACACACATTAACACGATAAGGAGAGAATTGCCAGTGACTTCTGTTTCCCAGGCATGCTAAGCACTAGCTCATTTGAAACCAGCCATGTGAGAGAGAGAGGAAAGATAACACACACAACTTTGTCTTTTCTTCTCTCCTTTGTCCCACTCAGACAATACTACTTGATTTTCTAAGATATGAACTTGTAAGGACAGAAAAAACAGAAAAGGAAACAATAGTGAGAATTATATTTTAAAGACATAGAAAGCAAACAGCTGGTAAAGGTTGAAGTACTTCAGAATGGAGTACTGATGACATCATGATGATTCAAAATGTGATGACTCAAATGTGGAGCCACCGGAGGCTGTGGAGAGCTCAAGGAGATGTGGCCATATTCTTCCAATGTGGTAGGTAGGTTCTAGAGGAATATTCAGACCCCTGGTCCTCACACAATTCATGCTGCCAGGTAAATGGCTGTCCCTCCTTCCACGGGAGACAATAGATGTATCCTCTAGAGAAATCTGACAGGGCTCCCTGACTCAGAGAGATCAGGAAGGGGGAGAACCCTGGAAGAATAATAGGAAAGCAGGTAAAAGCCTGCTTACTCAAAAAAGAGAGTCAATCCATGACTTGGTTTATCCTAAGAAAACTGATTGATGTAATGATAAAAAGGGGAGTCCTAAGCACGCTGCCCCTCCCAGGCTTTCAGAAGATCTGTGAAAAGCTCTCCCCTCCCCTGTCCTCTTCAGTACATACAGACAGTTTTCTGAAAAAACAGGCCAGCTTCGGACAAAAGACCGACACATACTGATATTTTGGGGTCGTCCGAGGAAGAATCAGCTTCCCAATGGCTCTCACAGTGAACTCTACCATTTCATGTCCCACATCTATACCCAAAGCTTCTAATCAGTACTTAAACGCTTCCCTTTTAATTAAGAACAGACGCCGAGTGTGCATCCTCATCACGTATTCCACATCCTCACCGCCTTAAGCACTTACGCAAACTCAGCAACAGTTTGACTTCTAGAAATCATCCACCAGTGTTGCAAGTATATATTCTGGAGGGTATAAACACGAGTGTGTGCGTGGATGACTAACTGCAATGTGAAAAAAATGGAAACTAAAAATTCATTAATAGGGAAAATATGAAATCAAATATGCTAAGTTAATTTTTGTGATATTATGTAGCTATTAAAAGGATCAAATACAGGCATGAATCATGAGCCAATGTCCACAGTATGTTATTAACAAAAACATTGCTGAAGAACTGTGTGTTCAAAAAAAATTTTGCTGAAAGTCACAAAACCGAATAGTTAATAGTTAGTATTTAAATGCACATACAGACAGAAAGATTATTGAGGAGTTAAACAGATTACTAATAGCAGTATGGGAATTCTGATGATTGAAAAGATATTTGGCTTTTGTTTTGTCCTCAAGTATTTTTGGACTATGTGAGTGTGAGTGTGTGTGTATGCACATTATTTGGTATGAAATCCAGGACCTTTGCACTGAGCTACAATCCCCAGAATCTTTTCTTAATCTTTTCCTTCTTTCCTTCCTTCTTTCTTTCTTTCTTTCTTTCGTTTGTTCATTCATTCTTTCGTTCTTTCGTTCTTTGTGTGAGACAGGCTCTCACTAAGTCACTAAGTTGCCTAGGCTGGCCTTAAACTTGCAAGCATCTAGCCCCAGCCTCTGTGTACGGACAGGCATATGAGGTCTATCATGAATGCGTTTTTGCAAGATTATTTTGCTTTAGAACCCATCTGTTGCTCTTTTAATCTCAATACATATGCACAACTATCAACTGTGTCGAAGTACTGAACAATACCTTGCTCTAAAAAGTGACCAATCGTTATTTTCTGAACAAATGATTTCTAAAAAGTATCACTATTGGTAAATAATTCAAGCTCTGCTCAGAAAGTTTTTGTGTTTATTACCTTTCACTGTGCAATTGTCTTATAAAATGTTAGTTTAGCCTGGGTTATTTGGTGTTTACAGAAGCACATTTATTCAGTTTAATCTAGCACACCTATCTGTTTATGCAGCAACATAAAGACTAAAAAACTAATAGGATGGCAACCAAATAAAGCTTTGGTTAATACAGAACCAGAGGCAGGACAATGGAATTGTCGGTTTCCACAGCTCCGTGAGAGCTGCGCAGACTTTGGGGTTCAGGCGTACACGGCCGAGGATGAGTGGCAGCCTCTGGGCAGCACTTCCGCAGGGGGCAGGAATCAGACTGTGCCTTCAGCTGTTGTTTGACGTCATCCCCGGCCGAAAACAATTCCGGAAGGAGCCACGCATGGCCGGTGATCTTCCTTTTCAGCCCTGTCTGTCCTGCTGCACTTGCAGCAGCCTCCCTGGGTGGACATAATGGATGACTTTGATTTGCAGAAGAACCGTGGGCGGTTGTCTAGTCCAGGGACAAGCTCTTGTGAATGTAAAACCTGTGCCCTCTCAGAAGCAAGGGGCTGTTGTGGATCTTTAAACTGTCATTTCTACTGTGAACCAATCCCAAACAAGGATGGGCTTCCCTCGGGAAATTCCCATCCCTGATTTATTCCCAGAACTGTTGGGAAACTCACCAGACCTCCATCTCAGATGGCCCCGTTACACTTACACGCTTTGTGTGCCTGCCTTGTGACCCATTATTGTATGTGTGGTGTATTATCTAGCAGTTTTTATTCATTTATAACATTTTTGAGTATTGAGCATGTGTATCTAGTCCCCCATCTCAGAGACAGCTTGACAGAGAAAGGACAGATACTGAGTTGCTGCCGAGTATGTCCTCCCCGAACTTTGCTGTGAATCATCGCCACCACTCTTTATGGACTTCTGTTTGCTTTGGTTCTGTTTTGGTAGAAGAGAAACCATTTTGGAAAGCACAGGCAACGTTAACTTACAAAAACCTCCAACTTTTTGGAAGTCCTGTTATTTATTTTAAAACTTGAGTTTTGCTGTCTGGTCTATTTTCTGAATTTTTGTCAACAGGGAACAGGATGGTTGCTCCAAGAAGAGGCAGTTTTATCTCTGTGACCTTTGGTAATATGGCCCCGGATGGAGGTCTGGAGATAATAATCCCCATGGGAAAGTCCTACTGTGCCCAGTTTTAGACGCAAACTAACTGAACCTCAAGTGGTATTAAATCATACGCCCATGTTCGTGAATTAACATATGACAAGTCTGGCATCCAAATGCAGTCCCTCCCACCAGACCCAGGGATAGCAATCCCAATCTATTCATCTTGTCTTGTGTGTTTCCCCTCCTCTTACCCTAGCACTGAGTACAGTGTTTTATAGTAGTACAATATATATTTAAAATTATTTAATAATCAATTCTTTTATTTTTCTTTAGTAACAGTGGTGCAAATGAATTATAGCAAAGTCCCTCCAAAGCTTTCAACATAATTTTAAAAATTGACTGGTCCCAGACCCATGCTAAGGCTGTCTTCTTTCTAGTCGAGAGATTTTGTAGTGACTGAGTAGCAGAGTGCTAGATTCAAGGCGTAATTTATGATGCCTTGAGTGATTTTCTATGTAAGGGTAAGTCATCAATCTCTCCTCTGCCCACCTACCATTTGTGTCATGGGGGGTGACATTAATGGCCTTTGAGATGCTCCTACTGTTATTTCTCTTAAGAGAATGATCAATTGAGGATTCAGGGAATCTGCACCACTGGTCTTTTCATTATCTTGCTGAGGCTGATTCAGGGCAAAGCATTTTTTTTTTTTTAACTAATGCTTTTTTTTTTTTTTTGTAATGCTATGGTACTTTTATTTCTCCTTTCTTAGATAGTTCTGGTGTCAGATATTCTACTCTGAACGCCTGACCCTTTTAGGAGCACCTAGTCCAGCCAGGCTCATAGTCACCCTTTGGATCAAGAGTCAGTCCCTTGACTGCCCACTGCCCATATTGGAAGCTTCATCCCTGCTGTGGACAGTTGTTGTGTCTTGACACAGATGAAGCCCAGGGTTATTTTTACCAACTGGAATGTCCAGTAAAGACAGCAATTCTTCCCCCTTCAGCTCTCAGCTACCCTCTACTGCCCAAGAGCCTTCAATGCTTGTCATTCAGGAAGTAGCAAAATACAATCTCCTGACATATGTCTCCCACACCCCTCACTGTAGAAAAGGTGATTAAAAAGGACCAACTATTTAATTGACTTTCAGGGCCCATAGCTGTCACTTTCACATTTTCCTTTCTCCCGACTGTTTTATTTAGTAGTCTTTACCAGGGCGAACACTGAGCCACCACCAAACTTTCTTGAGGGAATGATATGGGATTGGCTTTTGAGATGCATTTATTTTTATTGCTAGAAGGAAGTAAAAAATACAGAATATTTAAGGGGAACATTAAGAAGCTATCTAATTTCACTCATTTTAGATGTGAGTGTAAACTCTTGCATGGCAATATTTGATTAGAAAACAGAAGAACGTCCATATGTGGTCTGTTTTCTAAATTCTTTAGCAAAGTTTTCTTAATCAAAACTCAGCTTTGGTCTGATGTCCTCCTCAAAATCCAATCATACCAGGTAGAGGTAATTTTATTTTTCTAAATATTTTTAGTATCAGTTATTTATATATTCATTAAGGGCTTAATAACATCAACAGGAAAGGTATTTGAACATGTTACCAAAAACAGGTACACTAAAAGCAAATGATGCAAAAAATGTTCTGAGCATCTTTATTCTTTTGGAAAATTCCAGTTGAAACCACAATGAGGTACTACTAGGCACCTATTAAAATGATCGAAAAAATAAAAATACCAAGTGCTTGTCAAGATTTGGAACTCTAATAATTTGCTCTTAGAAATAATTTCGCAAACTCTTATTAAGCTAAACATATTTTTACTATATGATCCAGATCTCATGCCCAGGTATTTGCATAAATAAAATAAAATAAAATATGATGTTCACATCAAATAGAGGTAATTTGAAATCTGCTAAACAGAAAGCAATTCTAATGTCCTTCAACTCAAACATAAATAGACTTTGGTAATTTGCACTACGGAGTAAGAATCAGAAGTGAAAGGAAGTGAATTATTGATACAATTATGGTAAGCTGCAAATAAAATTCACATGCAAAATAATTTTACCATACTCTCATTATTGAGAATATACCATACATAAGGAGTTGTTAGTGTTCCAGAAATGAAAACAAAACAAACAAACAAACAAAAAAACAGAAAGCAAAAAGCAAAACAACAACAACAACCAACCAGACCAGGTCCTTACTTGCTAGGATCTTGTGTCTAGTATCTGTGACCTCACTAATTGCTCATCATCACACTTTCCCTTATGTCTTCGTGCCTTTGCTCATGCTGTTCTCGTAATTTGCTATAAATTTACCCAGTACTTTCTTGCCATGTTACAATCCTCTTTTCATGTTGTCCCTGCTTCCTTTCCAATTCATTCTTCAAGTTGTGTCTCGAGTGTCACCAGCTCAGAGGATCTTTGTGAAGCCCACCTTGACAGACTTACTATTGACTCAGTACATCCAACTCTTTGCTTCCCAGTGTCTGAGAATTTCTCGTATTGCATTACAATATTTCATTCTTATATTCTGTCGTTCAATAACACTCTATTGAGCAAACTTCCTGTGCCAGGTACAGACCTAAATCTGACTGATGCATGGGAGTTAATTAGGTAGAGAATGGAGTAGAGTGTGCTCCCACAGAGGTCAGAATAGAGAACTGGAAATCTGGTTCATAACGAGCGCGGGTGTCCACAGGGGGGCCAAGCAATGGCAAGCTGGAGATCAGGTGCAACCCTTCACTTTTCTGGAGTCCCTACGAGACAAGCACCATTCGTGTTCTCCAACACTGCAGTGGAACCAGGCGCAGAGTAGACATGTCAGAAGGGCTTGTAGAACTCATGAACCAATGACCAGATCCTGTTTCTCCTCAGGACTGTGTCTGATGCTTCAACCAGAGGACATAATTTAGGCTTAATTTCTTGTTCATGAATTCAGTGCCACAATATAGAAAATTCCTGTGATTATCAAGCAATCTTCCACTTCTTCACACTCGTATCCTGGTGCTGTGTCGATATGGCAGTGTTAGATCAACTTCAAAAGTGTTTTGGGGGGTATAATTATTCAGGTGTCATCAGCTTACGCATCTTTAAAACCCTATTAACACAGAAGATATCTCCAATCTGTTTTTCATCTGCTCCTGCCATCACAGTGACCTCAGAAATCATCTCTGATGTGTCTCTACATTAGAGCTCAGGCAAAAAGAGACAAATCATTTTCTGACCATGCCACAGGAAATCCATGATATAATTCGGACTCATTCTTCCCCAAATTTGTATTTTTCACAGCCAAAGGTCATCTTTTGGTAAATGAGGAATCAAACAAAGCCACGGCTTCGTGTGGTACCTTCAACAGCACTAAATTTGTTGTATACCAAAGGGAGGATTTTTTTCTGGCAAGGATAAGACTGGAGGCACATAGCTCCAATAACATCTACAGAGTCTGAAATTTAAATGCATGCCATCGCTTCTTTGGACAGTTCTGAAAATCCTCTTCTATCATCAGATAGCAATGCCTTTCCTTTGATTTGGTACCAAAGTTAAGCTGAATTTTAATCACTTCCTTAATGCTTAACTTCACAGAGAAACAGACTTAATATTGGGGATATCTTTCTGATGTTTTCAATGAACCAGAGGCACAGACTTTACTGTCATCTTGAGCCAAGGACAAATTGTAATTGGCTAGACTAGCAAATTGCTTCTTCTTATTGGAAATTGCCATTGGCACATTAGATTGAAAATAAAATTTGTACCGTATGAATGTGCTGTGGCTCTTCACCGTGCAGCTGTAAGTGAAAAGTTGTTTTTCTAAACTAATTTTTATAGAGATAATTCATTTTGTGATACCGAGAGATATAAATTTGGGAGATTACTGGAGATGATTCAGCTTTCATTTTCTCTTTTTTTTTTTCTTGAACTGCAATTGCCTTTTTCCTCCTTCCTCAACGTGTGATACAACATTCATCTTGTCGGAAGCATCCTCAAAGGGTGTAAGTGCGCAGTCTTCTCTAAATGAAAGTGAGAATTGAGCAGAGGGCTACACCATCATCGCAAGCATTACCCTCAAATGACAGACATGGGGCTCCGTATTGGCACCATTAATCACAGTGGGGACCCTGGCTGTCTGTTACCCAGCTCTTAAGTAGACACGCTTCGATGTGCCTATAGAGGCTCATTTCTAGATGTTAAAGATGTTTGGCTTTGTGCTCCGCTTTAGTGGAAACTTTATTCAACAAGAGTTTCTTTACTAGCACAAACACAAGACACTAAGAACTGTTCTCTAATTTGAAATTATTCAAATTGCTGTGGCAGAAAGAAAATATTCTTTGGGTACAAGTAGCCATTCTTCTTCCTCATGAAAACCATTGGCTAACTGTAACAAGCCAGTGATGATGAAATTTGAACATCTGTTTTGTATGGTTTATCGATTCCTTACTCTCTTCTATGTGTGTATCAGAGATAAGTGCTATGAGCTGGCATCACGATACAGCAGAAATAGAAAACTTTGGAAGCAGAGTTGCTGTGAAAATCAAATTCTGCTATGATCGGGACGAAATTGTGTGGCTATTGGATATTTCCTGGAGCACCTTTTTGACTTGGTGTTTGTCTAGACCTAAGGACAATTTTGTCCTCATGGAAAGTATGAGCAATTAAGTTTAAGAGTATGACCCTAAGGTCTCTGATTTCAGTCTCTCCAGCCACATCCATTCCCTCAGTGGCTTGGCTTTGAAGTCAGATGGCTGGCATTCCTGCCGGAGCCTCATCCTCGCCATTGTACTACTGAGTAGACTTGGGCAACATCTTTGCCTTTTGCTTCCTTATCTCTACAATGGGAAGTGATAGTAGTAGCTGCTTCATCTTTTCATGAGATTAAATAATATCTCCTTAACACACAGTACCTGGCATGTAATAAGGATTTGGATTCAATAGCTGTTTATTTGTTTTTTTTTTTTTTTTTTTTTTGATCTTGTAACACGGAAACAAATAGAAGACAGATGGTTCTAAACTCCAGTCCTATTGTTAGGGTTTGCATTGACGATTGTCAGTCTTCCTAATGTTCAAAGCTGTCTGTCTGATGTTTCCGAAGTGTCCTGTATGTAGTGAGTGGTAAGGGACTTCATTGCTTTTCACTGTTATTTGCGTGGTGTCTGCAGGCTGAGGGATCTGAAGAAGCATTTGTAAGGTTCACTCTTCCAGTTGAGCTACAGAATGAGTCTGTGGGCATGGTGGGGGGGGGGGGGTCAGGGTGCCGAATTCCTTTAAGATGCAAATTTAAATGCCAATAACCTAGAATACCCTTGTAGTAAGAAACTGATTGTTTAGATAAAAGCCAGGTGTTATGGAAGAAGTGTGAAATTTTTGGTCTTTGAGGGCCTACATAAAGATTAAAATATTAGTTTATTAAACACAGGAAGGATTGAAGGTGATTTGTTTAGTCTGCTCATTGATTACATAGGCAATTATTGGAGATGTAAACATAACTTGAGCAGTGTAATTATTTGCTAATCTAGATGATTGATTATGAAATTCCTGACAGAAAGAATATAACTATTTCTTTGAATCCTCAGTGTTGATCAAATGCCTGGCAGGTTCTACGTACTCAATTGGTATTGGTCTAATGAATGAAAAGAATGGATACTGGGGTTTGATAAGAAGAATTTCCTAGAAGTTAAATGGAGAGTACCCGGGGCCAGGTTTTGTCCTATTCTTGAGTGAACTCATCCTGCCATCACAACTCTTGAGGAATCACATGGGCAGAAGGCTTTCTATGACATTTATATTTTCCTGGGAAGTTATCAACCCTGATTTTGTGATTAGAGATAATCCTCTGACTCACGAACAATTCATACAACAGATCTAGAAATAGAATAAGGTTACTCAGAGCTCTGGGCAGCTTTATATCATTGTTAGTTCTGCCTTCTACAGTACGGGCTTCTGTTTCCTGACGGTGGTGACTAGTCCACAGAGTCAAAACTATCAGAATATCACTCGGTTATTTCTTGGAAGCATCAACTCACTTTCCTATCAAATGCTCATTCTTGTCATAGGCAGCTCAGATTCAGTACATGGAACTGTCTACATCCCTTGATTAACAGACAATTGCTTGGGGATAGAAATTACTGGCAAGATGCCTATGCTTGTGAGCAACAATTTAAAGAAGTGGTTGCTCCTTTTGGCACTGACAAGATAGCTCTGAACACTGGTTCTGCTGGAGCACACTGTCAATGGGACAGTTAAGGAAGTATTTAAACACATAAACATCTTAAATTGCCTGAACCTGTCTTCTTAATGATGAAGCAATGATATTAATGAACAACTTTGAGATTGCACAGGACTTTCTGACCTTCAGAAAGTTTCCTTGTCCCTTGGAAATGTACTTTAGAAAGTCTGCACTGGGTCTAAGATGTTAATGAGAGCTATTTCAAAGACAATGTTCTGAGTTAGGTCAGAGAACTAAAGTCAGAATTTACCCATACGTAATGGCATAAAAATGTTAGGGATGATGAGCTAGAAAGCTTTCCACATATTCTCCGTATAAGATTATATAGCTTTCATTGTGCCTGTTGGGTTTAAATGAAAACTTAATCATCATTTTTAGCTAATTGGAACTGGTCCAATAATTCAGAGATCATGAACAGTGGGACTTTTAAAGACAATGATCACATATAAAAACCTATAATTTCTTCTCTTCTTTGTGATAATGAATATTCATATTTCTGAAACTCTACCGGAGAGACTAAGGCTTATCTGGATAAACCTGTGGTGCCCAATTTGGACTGTTCTCTCATCTGTAAAGTGAGAGAACTGGACTAGACAGATGATTACTCAATGTCCTTGGATCTGCTGTCCTAAGGAGTTAAGGCTTTATGTCCCGTGAATCTTCATTTCAAGGAATATCTGTGCATCGGCACGATGGTTATACTTTCACCTCCATACAACCAAGGAGTCTCTAATTGGTTGATTGATGACTTACAGTAAGACTATATTCTCATTAGGTAGGTACTCTGTTTCCTCTAAGGCTTCTCAACAGCATATTGGCAATTATGAGGACCCAGCAATGCTCACACGGCCACTTTGGAGCATAGCAAAGCAAAGCACTCTAAAGATCTTCTCCATCTTCCCTCCCTCAAACTCTTACTTTTTCTGTCCTTAATATGAAGTTTTCTGATTGACTCTTTCAGAGGAAAGAGTCTTGTATTTCTGTGTGACAGACCTATTTGTCACTATGTATACATTGTGATTTACACAGTCAGGCTCTACCTATTTTAAGTTACTGAGTCATAAAGCCTGAAGATTGGAAGTTTCAGAGAGATCTGTCATGTACTGTGATTCGCATAGTTTAGGTCCACCTGCTTTAAGTTACTGGGTCATAAAACCTGAAGCTTGGAAGTTATAGAGAGATCTTTATTGTGATCTTTTATTTAGTTCTCTAAAGTCTTCTGTTAAGTCATCGCACATGGATATCAGCTGAACTAACAATTGCCTCACCCCTATGTGTTCCTTTGTATTAGGACTATCCGGTCAACCAGCATTCTGAAGATGGGTGAGCCTTTTCCCGAAGGCAGAGGTGATGGAACCCAGCCTCTGGTGGAAGCTGCTTTGTGCCCTTCTCTGGGAGAAGAGTTAGAAATTCTATGGCAGTGGAGAAAGTAAAACGTACTATGTCTCATATGATAATATGAGATTTCATTGAAGTCTTGTGAGAAGAGTGGATTCAAACTGCATAAAAATGTGTATTTCTGCCACAAGATATCGATTTGACTTGAGATGACAAAGTCTAAAAGTTTAGTGAGAGACGATAGCCTATAAAAAGAATTATAAATCCTGAGTGTCTCTTTCAAAGATTAAAAAAAAAAAACAAAGTACATGCTTTTCAATTGCAGACATTGGGTTATGCTTTTGTGAGTAGTAGATGACATATAGCTAGAATGCCTTCACAATTTTCTCAAGAAAGAAATTATGTGCATATATTTTTAATGTGTTCAAACATAAAGTGTACACAAGATGGGAAAAAGAAAACAGAGCAGAGATCACTTCTAGTGGTGTTTTCCTTTTCTGGTTGCAGAGAAAAGCAATTATATTCTGTGAGATTAAACAGAATCTAATTATGTACAGTGCATTTTTATAAAGTAGAGAATGCAATATTTACAAAGATGATGAAGATACACAGGTTAAAGTGTAGTCAAACATAACAGCTATTAAATGCTTGATTGAGAAAAAGATCATTAATTACACAGGACATTAGATGCAGTTGGACTGAGAAGGATTATCAGGCAAATCAAACAAATTATTCTGAAGACTACATTCACGTTATGCCTGTGAATACAACCCAAGTGTACATTTTTAGCCACATTAAGAACTTAGACTACCCCTGCTATTCCCCATGACCACAGATTGTACCTCTTTTCAAGGAGCATTCTCATGGTCACAGAGGATTTCTTTAGGGAGCATGAGCTGTGTGAATGGTTACTGCTGCTTAAAAATTAAAAAAAAAAAAAGATTTCTAAGTAAGAGGGCTGATGGTACTGGAGCAAGTGATATGGGAAAAGTAAAGACAAGCAGAGTTTGGGAAGGGTCTCAATTTTGTGTCTCAGGTTCTGGGGCAGGGCTTTTCTTTCCTGAAAGGTACAAACAAAAACAATGCACTCCAGCAGGTCTGAAAGCTCTAAGATTACAGCTGTATGTTTGACCACACTTTAACATGTGTATCGTCATCATCTTTGTCTAAGGCTCAGCTCCAATACTAACCAGAGTGACCAGTGTGAGGAACTTGCTCTTGAGTCACCTTCTAAGGAGGGAAATACATTAACTAGGGAAAGAATGTCCCCAGAGCTACAGAGAAGAGAGGGCTGAGTTGCACTGTGGTCAAGAAACTCCAGGTTGGTGTGGAGCATATGGAAGGCTCTAGTACAATTCTCTTCCCCAAATAAAGAAACTAGTAGTAATAATACTTATGATATATTATACATGTTACCTTTGAAATTAGTATAATAGTAGTTAACGGTAATGACAACGATAATTTTAGGAAATTGGATTTTACAGGAAAAGCCTTTGACAAAATTTGGATATTCCTGGGAGTGATTCCAGTGAGTGACCCTCCCAAGACAAACCAAAGAAAGGGAAGCTGCTGGGACCATTGTGGGAGTCTAGTACTCTAAACTCATTGAATCTACATGGTAATGATATAAGAACCGACAAGAGGACCAGTGGAACAGAATTGAGGATGCTGAAGTGAACCCAAATACCCTTAGTCACCTGATCTTTGACAAAGGGGCCAAAATAACACACTGGAGAAAACACAGCATCTTCAACAAACGGTGCTGGGAAAACTGGATCTCCACATGCAGGAGAATGAAAGTAGACCCGTATCTGTCACCACACACTAAAATCAGATCACAATGGATCAAAGAACTGGACATCAAAACAGAAACACTGAAATTTTTAGAAGATAAAATAGATAAATCCCTAGAAGACACAGGGACAGGAAAGGATTTTCTGAACAGATCACTAAGTGCACAAGAAATCTCAACAAGAATCAACAAATGGTTATGCATTAAATTAAATAAAACCCTTGCACAGCAAAAGAATCAACAACGAGGTGAAGATACAACTCACAGAGTGGGAAAAGACCAGTAACACTTCAGACGAAGACTTAATATCTAAAATACACAGTAAACTGAAAAACAAACAACAAACAAAACACTCTAAATAAATATATCAAGAAGAGGGCAGCTGAAATGAAAAGAAGCTTCTCAGAAGAAGAAGATCAAATGGCCAACAAGCGCGTGAAAAAGTGGTCTTCAATACTGGCCATCGGAGAAATGCAAATAAAAACAACATAGACATTTCACCTCACTCCAGGGAGAATGGTCTACATCAAGAACACAAAAACAACAATTGTGGGTGAAGGTGTAAAAAAAAGAGGAACTCTACCTCCCTGCTGGTGGGTATGCAACCAGACACAACCATTATGAAAAGCAGTCTCAAGTTTTCTTAGAGAGCTTACAATAGAAATTCCATTTGATCCAGTTACTGCTCTACTGGGCATGTTCCCAAAAGAAACAAAGTCAACGTACCAAAAAGACACATGCATATTCATGTTTATAATAGCACAATTTGTAATAGCCAAATCCTGGAAGCAACCTACCTGCCCATCCATAGAGGAATGGTTAAAGATGTGGTACCTATGCACAATGGAATACTATGCAGCCATAAAGAAAGACATATGAAGCGTTTGAATGAAAATGGGGCCACTTAGAGTCAGTAATGCTCAGTGAAATGGACTAAGCACAAAAGACTGACTATAGACGGGTGTGCCTCTTATGAAATGCACAAAAATATTGACATAAGAAGGCTCCAACACTAATGACAGGTCAGGAAGGGAGGCGATGGTTAGCTAGGAAAGGGGTGAACCTCTGAAAAAGGCGTGGACATAGATGCTCACTGATTCCCCAAACCTCATGGTTCTAATGTGTTACAGAATTTGGAATTCATGTATCCACAAAAAAATGTTAAATCTTATGTCACGTAAATTTTTTAAAAGCACAATAAGAAATCAAACCAAAAAAATTATATTGGTGTAGAATAGATGTGGATGAAAGAGAGATCCCAGGGTTCCTTAGGGGTTCACCTTTTGAACTCATCTACCTATTTTGCTTGCTTGATGTCTTGGGAAGTTAACTTTTATGAACCTTAGTTTTTCATTTCTAAAAAGGCATTACAGTCAATGTAGAATATTTCATTATGTTATAACAGCTGTCAAAAAATACCGAGAGCCTCCTAAAAAGCAAGTTTGTTTCTTACATTCTGGAGGCCGGAATGTCCCAGGCGCAGGTGCTAGAAGATTCGGTGTCTACATCTTCACTTACAGAAAACCAGAGAAGTGGAAGCAGTGAGCAGTCTGTTGGGACTCTGTCATGGAGAGCTAATACTACTTATGAAGGCTTTTCCCACGACCTTTCCAAAGTCCCACCTCCTAGTATCATCACACTGGGGGTTGGAATTTCAACAAATGACATTTGGAGGGACATAAACATTTAAAACGTAGATCAGAATTCAAGATTAAAAACAATTTATGTTAAGGATCTAACACGGATTAGGCCCTACGGATTCTGACCCATAAAATCCCAAATGGAGGTCTGAAATCTTCGTATTTTTAAAGATCCGCACGGTCTCCCAGTGTTGATTTATCATTTTAGCCCAAGGCTGACACCTTGTGGAATTCTCTGATAG
Organism: Ctenodactylus gundi; assembly: GCA_004027205.1. Taxonomy (NCBI): domain Eukaryota; kingdom Metazoa; phylum Chordata; class Mammalia; order Rodentia; family Ctenodactylidae; genus Ctenodactylus; species Ctenodactylus gundi. The sequence continues at coordinate 70,683 of PVKB01006021.1, forward strand.
TCGAGCCTTTATTTCTTAGTCTGAGCACAGTACTAAATCCTCTTTGAAGGCTCAACAAGGAGGTAGATTAAGGAAAATACACTCGCTACTTAAGTCAAAGAAAACAAGCAGAGCAAAAGAAGATTGATTTCTGGAATCTTTTTGGGAGATTATTTCAGAATTTAACTTTTTAAAATTATTACTGTTATTATTTTTATTTGCTTCTTTAGTGTTTTTCCAGCCAAGAAGAAATATTAATCAAGATTTTTAAGACCCTTTCTTTCTTTTACATAAGTGACATAACTCCCACATACTAATTACTAATTACATACTAATTCAAGCCAGGCATCAACCTTTGGAGCACACTTGGTTCCTTGACATGTTATACATTCAGTGCTCACACATCCGAGGATTCTCAAACCCTGTATTGGTAAGAGTAGGGCTGTCATATAGAGGGCGCAATGCAGAATGAAAACCTTTCTTCAGAAATCAGAGAGATTTTTGAGGTGGCGGCGGCAGAGTGTTGACCAAGTGCGACAACTTTTCAAGCTGTTATTGCTGATGGTTTCTTAATTACTTCTAAAGATACTTATCCATCTCATTGGAATATAACCACTTCAACTAGCATAAACAAAATATCTTTATTCCTTACCTTTATGTTATTTTTGTTTTAGTTGTTATTTTGATTAGTATATGTTTGCAATACATAATAGCTACATTCAACTTGAGGAGTTGATGCTTCTATATACTCCATTTTCATCATTTTTCCCTCCTTCCTTCCCTCATCCTTCTGTCTTGCCCCATGCCCAGGTCTCTTCCTATCTCCACACAGTCTACTTGCTTATTGTGTGTATTTTTAAAATTATGTATATCTTGGGGTTTCTCGTGTAAGAGAGTCTTCTTTGTCTGACTTATTTTGCTCAGCATAATGGTCTCAAGGTGCACACATCTTCCGGAAATGAGGCAAATTCATCCTTCTTTAGCATTTATTTTAGTTGCTGAGACAAATTTCCCTTTCTTAAAGCTTCTCCCTTAAAAAACAATCGGGAGAAATTTTACTTAGATCTCATTTCGACATGGAGAATCTTAAAGAAGACAATGTAGTGTGGGGAAGGTGGTAAGTAATCAGAAACTTGTCTCATTGTTGCACTTGGGTAATAACTGTCTTATTTTTACTTATGTTTGTATAACTAATTGGGGGAAATTTGGTGAATTTCTGAAGCAGATTATGGAGAGGCGACATTACCCACAGTCTACCCCTGTATAGGTTCAAATTCACCAGTGTAGTGCCCAGGCTTTACCTTGAACCACACTGATCTATGCTTTTAGGATTCAGATTTCTTGGAAGAGAACCAAAAGTCATTTCTTGGAAGGGATATCAGTGGTGGAGACTGGCCAGTAGATGTAGTGACCACAGTTCATAATGACCACTTCATTTGAGTCAAAATGAATTCCTTAGGATTTGGAGAGGACCGCTTAGTGCTGCACTTAGATGCATAGTGAGTGCTAAGTAACATTGACTCAATGGAGCTAGGGATCTCCAAGTGGTTGCTGATGGTTGTTGGGTTAATAAACAACCTAGATATTGTTGGTTATGGCTGTTTTCCAGCCTAGAGTTGGCAGGAGGGAGACAAGCTGGGCTGGGTGGCGAAGATGGATAATTCCAAACGGCGGATTGCACGGACCTTCATCTTTCTCTCTTCTGCTTTTCTTCAATTCTTTGTTCCACTTTGCACTCCTGTAATGTTGGCCTACTAGTCGTCTGAAGGGTGCAGTTTCTTGTTCACACCCCGGCTTTTGCTTCAGTTGCCTTTTTGTCAAATTGCCCTTACATGGTCCCACTTTACTAAGATCTGCTTGTCATTTAAAACAAAGTGAAAGCATCACCCCGAGTTTGCTTGCTGTTATTATTATTCTACTATTATCACTGGATGAGAACAAAAAGAAGCACATATACCTTGGGCTCACAGGATTGCAATCTGAGAGGCAGTGGACGCCAAAACTCTTGGGTCTGTGCTCTCCTAGAGCGCAAAATAGAGGTTACATTTAAAACTTAAAAACACACAAAAACGCACAAAAGCAAGTGAAATCACATCAGTCATTTTTCAGGGTTTTGGATGGTGCTGGCAAAGAATAAATTGTCCTATTAGTTGTTCACAGTCTCTGGGCAGTTTCTCAGAAAGGAACAAGAATGCTTCATTTCAGCAGTTTTGCAGAAAACAGCAAGCAATATTCTAGGGGTTGGTGATTGGTATGTTCCAAGAAGTCAACTTCCAGCTCAATATACATATGAAAACAGCTGAGTAAAACATTTGGGTGTGGATATGCCTGATCTTCATCTAAACATCATCTCCTAACCCCCTTTTGAATATTCTGGACTAAAATTATTTCATTTTTAAATGTATTTCTTCCCAACGAGCACTTGCAGAGTGACAATCTGAGACCCCTGACGTAAGTGGTCCTGCCTGATACACCCTCTCCTTGTTCCAGCTCATGTTGTAAACAAACAAGCTTTCCAGTCTACTCAGAGCCACATTTTTCAACCATTTGCGTTTGTTTTGGGTGATTGTGCCGCTGTAATGTAATAGGGAAGGGCTTGTCTAGAGTCCTTGAGTAGAAGAAAGATGAGAGTATCCCAGCCTGGGACTTCCAAGCCTCCCAACTGTCAGAAATAATTCTCTCTTCTTTATAATTTACCTAGTCTATGGTACTTTGTCATAGGGGCAGGAATGGACTGAGATACTCGGCTAAGGAAACCAGTACAACTGTGTCCTGTGAGAACATTCTCTCCTTCCCTTGTTTTTCTTCCTAGTGTGAAGGAAGGGATGATTCTTGGAAATCACCTGATTTTTCCCCAAAAAATCTTGAAAGGAAATGAATGTTATGAATATCCTTTATCCTCCCCGCATAGAATGAGGGCTGTGCCTATGCTAATTTGAGAAGCCTGCAAAAAGATAATAGCTGAAGTTCATCTGAGAAACTGGCATCACTTGGTCCTGCAAGCTGGAGAGGCTTAGGAGACTCACTGTCATGATAACAAAAAGAGAGATGTCTCTAATTGACTTTCTCCATATATATGTGCTATTGGGATAGCATGCCTTTCCACCAGTTTGGGCCTTTAGAATTGTTCTTATAACTTCTTTCCTGGTGATCAGTACGAATCATATTAACAAAAGGGAAAATGAGATGACTTTGACAAGGTCTAAATTGAGTTTATGCATTATTAATATGTCTAGAGTCTAATGAAATGTCAAGTGAAAGAGTTGTAGCCTTTACTGGTTTCTTGCAACTAGAAAACGTGGTTCTGAATTTCTTTGAAGTTTTCTCAAATGGTCTGATATTCTGTGGAATAGTTTTGTGTTGTGACCCTTATTTACTTTCTTAAACACTGACTTAACTAAAGCAAGACTCAAAGTGTATTATTTGCACACTGGGAAACATAACCGTCTACGAAAAGTGCAGTGATTTGAATACTGGCAAAGAGGGGATCTTTGTAGTGTCCACCAGCAGTCCTTCATAGCAACTGTCCCGACATCAGCATAGTACAGCTAAGTACAGGTAAAGATGCACTTGCAAGATAATACACTCAGAGCAACCCTTTGAGTTCTAGGTATAAAAACAAAGTCCTTTCCCTTAAGGATGTTCCTGTGTTTTTTTGAGTCCAAGGTAGACGCAAAGAGTCTGTGAGATTAGGTTATAAGAGCAGTCTTTCTCATCCGTGTGTATGGTTTGTGTTTCATATATATAAAAACTGCCTGAAATTATTTTTTTGAAATAAGACGGTATATTTAAATAAGTTTGCCTACAGACAACTTGTTGGAGTATGTTTATAGAGATTTGGGCAGAGTGAAATAATCCAAAAAGAGATGGTGGCAGAGGCTAAAGTGGAAGGATCTTACAGTCCAGCTGAGCCTCGCCAAGTTAGCAACTTAGTGAGACCTTGTCTCAAAATAAAAAAATAAAAAGGAGTTGCTGTCAAGGCTCAGGGTGAACACCCCGAGCTCAGTCCCCAATACCACATAAGAGAGACGGTGCCGTACTGTAGATCTAGCAACAGAGACACCCCATTTTTTCCCCAGGCTTTACACTGTGAGAAGAGAGTAATCTGCAAGCGCAGTCTCACAGAAGCCCAGCCGCGAACACGGGTACGCATGTACCTCTGTTATGTGATGTTTTTAACTCTTTTGGGAAAATTCCCAGAAGAGGTGTTGCTGGATCCAAGGGGATGGTTATTTCCAGTCTTTTGAGAGGCTTCCATTGCTTTCCACAGTGGTTGTACCAGTTCACATTCCCACTAGCAGTGCAGGAAGTTTCCTTTTTTCCTCACAGCCTCGCCAGCACTGATTGCTACTTGTGTCACTGATCTGCACCAAACTCTCCGGAGTCAGATGGTACCTTCGTGATGTTTTGATTTGCATTTCTCTTATGGATATGGACTTTGAACATCTTTTCGTGTGTTTATTGGCCATTTGAACTTTTTTCATCTGTCAACTGCCTATGCCAACTAAAATGTGAAGACACCAAGATACCCATAAACAGACCAATGGATACATAAATTGTGGTATTTATATACAATGGAATACTACTCATCTATAAAGACTGATAGGTTGGAGGCTTTTGTAGGTAAATGGAGGCAACGTGAAACTATCATGCTCTGTGAAGGGAGTCGAGTCAGAAGCAGAAGGTGAAATAGCAAATGGTTTCTCTGATATTAAAAACCGAGATCACAATTATTTCATTGAACTTAATGTGGGGAATAATGGGAACCAGAGGCAAGGGGGAGGAAGTGGGAGGGTTGAAAAGAGAGAAGGGAAGGACTTGTAACTTTGCCACGATGTGTATGTGCACAAAATACCCAAGATCAATAGAAACTTTATGTTTTGCACTTATACATATCAATGAAGTGGGGAAAAAAGTTTTGAAAAAAGAAGCACAGCCAACAGACACTGTAGCCACAGGTGCAAGTGCGTAGCAGTCCTGATGAGAAGTCAGGCTTGGAAAAGGGCAGGGAAGCATGGAGACTGGATGGGGAAGCCGGAAGTGGCGTGGCAGCAGCAGACAGGTGTTGGGTAAGTTCTCCACACTTCTGTAGATTTAGTTGATGAAGAGACAATAAGCCTAAATAGATGTAGACTGCCTATTGGTTAGCCCAAAGGGCAGAATGACCTTCGACCCCCGCATTAGGTTCTGTAGCCCCTCCCACTCTGGGTTCCGTGGAACCAGGGCAGAGGCAGATCCAGGTGGCCGCTTTGCCTGCAGTGAATTATGACGAGCACAGAGTTTAGGAACACCCCTAAAGAGGGATGCTAGAAAACGAGCGCAGACTTTGTCCCCTTGGAATGGCATTATCAATCACTTTGGAAATTTAAATATCTATTATCTAAACTCTGGGGATTTAGTGAAAAAAATGTAATATGTATTTGTTCTGTGTTCCTCTTTCCCAGGAAAGGAATGCTACCTCTGCCTTCCAAGGGTATTTGCTATATACACATCCTTGACAAAAGATCACCTCGAAGGAAAGCCATTGCGAGATTCATTGGAATGCCACTGAGAATTTCACCCACCGGTGCAATTAGAGATACCAGTATTTAAGGCTCCCATAATCAGCAGATGGGTCCCGCCATCTGACTCGGTTCTGAGCCTCACCTGCTCCATCCTCAAGCCTAAAGTGGCATGTGTATCCCAGTCCTCTTCTCCTCAGCGTGCTGTTGCTATTTGTTTTAGTATTTTACATGAGGTAGCTATAGATAGCTAGGGTTCTCCAGAAAGATAGAAACAATGGGTGATAGAGAAATGAGTAAACAGATAGCTGGGGGCGGGGAGATTCCTTGTGAAAAATAGCTCATGCAATTATGGAGGCTGAGAAGTCTTCTGACAGGATGACAGACCACCTGCAGCCTTGTCAACACTGGTAGCATGGTTCAGCTCAAGTCCGAGTCCCAAAAGTATGAGAATGTGGGAGACCACTGGTATAAATCTCATAGCCCAAAGTCTAGAGAGCTTGAAGTTCTGATGTTCAAAGGAAGTGGGGGGAGGGTGTTCCTACTCCAGGAGGGTGACTTTACCTTTCTTCTGTCCTTTATTTATTTATTTATTT